>APFE031754829.1:118266-155922 GCA_000404065.3 Pinus taeda
CAATATGGGGGCAATAGGGGCACAAAAATATTAATAAGGGGTACAACTACCATAGTAATGGGGTAATCACTAGTATTATAGGGACCCAACAAACACACTGATCTATTTGGACCAATCAGATCCAAAGGATTGGATAGTGAACAATACTTCATGCTAATGATTGACGATTATAATAGGATTACAATAACTAGTTTTCTAAAGATGAAGTTTGAAGGCTTTGAAGGCTTCATAATATATAGGGAGATGGTTGAGAATGAAACCGATTTGAAAATCAAATGTCTAAGATCTAATAATGGAGGGGATTTCACATCTAGGGAATTCCAACACTTCTATGAGGAACAGGGAATAGGGAAATAATTCTCAACAACTAGAACACCACAACAAAATGGCGTCGTCAAAAGAAAGAATAAAACAATTGAAGAAATGGATAGGACAATGTTGAATGATTCAAAATTAGGTGATGTGTTTTGGGTCTTGGTAGAGAAGACAACAATGCACATTCTAAATGGAGGAATTCTTATATGTGACAATGACAAGACCCCATATGAACTATGGAAGGGAAGACTAGAAAATATCAAGCACTTCAAAATATTCAGGAGAAAATGGTACATTAATAGGGAAGATAAGAAGATATGCAAAATGGAATCTTAATTAGACGAAGGAATATTTTTTGGGCAGTCACAAAAGAGCAAGACATACGGATGCTATAATATAAGACTCAACAAGATTGTGGAGAGCATTAATGTAACCTTTGATGAAATATGTGAGGTAAAAAATGGTGCAGGGATCCTCATCTTCAAGAAATGAAGAAACAAAAGAAAAAGAGTAAGAAGAAAGAGTTAAGGAAGAAGAAGCAAAAGATCAAGAGGAATCAATTGCTAATCAAGAAAATAGTTAGCAAGCACCGTCTAAAGCTCCCAAATGTTGGTACTAGAAGAATCATCATATTATTAGTGATGTAAATGCATGAATAAGAACCAGAAGAAGTAGGGCAGAGCAACTTCATCTTGCTTTACTATCCACATTTGAACTTAGTATATTTGAATAAGCTAGCCATGATGAAAATTTGATCAAGGCCATGGAAGAAGAACTAGGTCAATTTGAAAATAATTCCATGTGGGAATTGGTTCCAAGGTTGAGTAAAAACAATGTCATTAGAACTAAATTCATCTTCAAGAACAAGGTAAATGAAGATAGATAGGTAACCAGGAACATAGCAAGATTGATTTGTAAAGGATATGCACAGGTTGAAGGAATAGACTTCAAAGGGACATTTGCACTAGTGGAAAGGATGGAAGCCATCAAGATGTTCTTAGCCTGTGCTTTTTCAAGAAATATTAAGTTCTATTAGATGGATGGTAAATCAAACTTCTTAAATGGACAATTGGACGAAGAAATTTGTATAGAGTAGATTAAAGGCTTTCCACTCACAAAAAATAAATAATATGTTTGTAGCTTGAAGAAAGCTCTCTATGGCCTCAAGGAAGCTCCTAGATATTGGTATGTCTGGTTGGAAAAGTATCTGTAGAAGTAAGGATTCAAGAGAGGATATTTCTATAGCAATTTATATATAAATATTGAAAAAGATAGCTTGACTCTTATTGAGGTGTACGTGGATGTTATCATCTTTGGAAAAGATGATGATAGGTTGAGTAGGAAGTTTGCAAATGATATGCAAAGTGATTTTGAGATGTATTTACTTGGTGAATTGACCTTCTTCTCGGGACTCCAAATATGTTAGGAAGATGATGGCATATTCATCTCTCAAACAAACTATATTAAATAAATGTTGAATAGGTTCAAAATTGAATATTGTAAACCAATGAGCACTCCCAAGGTGACTAGTTGTAAGTTGAGCAAAGACAATATAACCAAGGAAGTAGATCAGAGACTATATAGATCAATGATTGGAAACCTACTATATGTGATAGCTTCGAGACCCAATGTGATGTAGGAAGTTTGACATGTTGTTGTAGTAAAAAGGATCTTCGGAAATCTTAAGGGAATAATGGATTTTGGACTATGGTACCCAAAGGGAAATAAATTGATCTTGACATCTTATATGGATGTAGATTGGGTAGGTAGTATTAATGATTGCATAAGCACCTATGGAGCTTCCTTTTATTTAGGTGATTGTCTTGTTTCTTGGTTAAGAAAGAAGTAGTCTTAAGTCTCCTTGTCCACAACAAAAGCAGAATATATCACAGTAACAACATGTTGTACTCAGGTTCTCTTGATGAAGTAAACCCTGCAAGATATCCAAGTAAATTTTGATGAGTTGATTCCACTATTTTGTGACAAAACCAGTGCCATAAGTCTCTCCAAGAATCATGTAATACATTCAAATACCAAACATATCCCTATTAAATATCATTTTATTCAAGAACAGGTTGCAGAGAAGAATATCAAGGTTGAGTACATTGGGACAAAGGAACAAACAGTTGACATATTCACCGAACCTCTACCTTGAGATAGTTTTGAGTGTATTTGACATAAGCATTGGATTCATATTGATATGCATCCCACACATCATAGTATATAGGGGGAGAAAGGCATGTTATTGGAAGTAAGGAGCAGGTATCTTGTCAGAGGGAGCCACCCTTTTCCATTGATATCAAAGGGGGAGAGGAATCAAGAGAAGAATATTGGAAGAATGAAGTCAGGGGGAGAATGTGTGTTGCCATCAATTCTAAAGGGGGAGATTTTTGAATCATGGTTGTCATTGATGTCAACCCAAGAAACACTAGAAAGAGGACTACTTTTGATGACCCAAATGAAAAGGAAAATCAAGATTTTTGGGGTCAAATTAACCTTAATTTAATATCATGCCAATTCTAACGATAGATGACATGCCACATAAATCCTCATGGATGAGGAGATATTCTTGATTAAAGTTAATGCCCCAAAAATTTGGTCAAAGTCCCCAAAATGAGATGATGTGGAAGCTCATCATTGGATGGAAATTTTCTCAACTCATGGGTCTAGAAGGAATTTTATTGGAAGTCCTAATTAAGTATTGTTGAAGTCATATTTGATAGAAGGGATATTAATTTTTTTATAAATTAAAATTGGTCCAAAAAGGGAGTTAAATTTAGGCTCCAAAAATGAAATTTTAAATTCAAATTTGAAAATTATTTTCCCTCCAAGTCAACTTCCCTCCTTTCTTCAATTCGACTCCTAGAAGCCTCCATGTCTTATATAAATATAGGACTAAAGTTCCCTCATTCTTGAACAACAACGATCAATCTTTCTTGATAATTTGTGCCCCTATGTAGTCTTGAATATTAGCAAAGCAGGTCGAATTTGTGAAGGAGAAAAAAATCTTGGCTATTTTGTGACAAGTCTAGTCTAGCTAGTGTATTTTTGGGCATGTTAGGTGTGTGTTATATTCTTTCTTGGACTAGTTGCACATGCGAGGGAGTTGGGGAGGGGGGGAGAGGGGGGGGAAGGGTTTGGGGTTATTGGCCCCCCTTATTCATTGCATTGGGTGCAACAAGGGGGTAACAAGGGGGCAGTAACTATTATATGGAATTTGCATCTACGGATAAACACATTTTCCCTAGGTGGGTAGCTACACCTAGAAAAATAGAAAGAAAGTAGTTTAACGTTTTCTTATAGTAGATATATTAGATGAAGGAACTTACTTGTAGTCTTTCGCTTCCTTAATCCCCTTTGAATCGCTCCTGTTGCTCCCAATTGAACTAAACCCACTCAATTGGTACCTGTATCAAGAGAAACCGAAACAACAAATGATCAAAGCATACATGATCTATCTACTATAATCGAATGCAATCAAAGACATTGAAACACATAATCATCATAGATATGAACAATAATATGAGAAAAGGAATAAACTCTTTATTAATGTAGAAGGAAGAGTATCACCCAATACAGTTTGATCCTGTGCCACTCCTCTAGCTTTAGTCCAACCCTCGCCACATCAAAAGCACACCAATCCAGCAACATAACATTGCTTGACATGAACTCAATTCTCAAACCAACAAAATTTCCTTACAAACTTCATATTCTAGCCCCCTGATCACTATGATGAGTGCTCAATTTATAGGAAATGGAGGTGGTTTTGTCATAAATGAGGGTATTGTATGGCCTTCCAAACTTGGAGTCAGTTTCCATGGAGAAAGTGATGAGAGGATAGGAGGTTAATTGATCCTTAGAGTATCCAAATTCGAGTTCATAGGAGGAGATAAGAGATGGGATCCCTCTATAATGATCTAGAATCAAGGAATATTCCCAGAATCCAATGTGAATTTCACTTAATCTCGCCCAGAACAGGTCAAAGAGGGCCTAAGTGCATTGCAATGCATGCATGAATGGGCCTACATTCTCTACAGTGCAGTTACCCTTGACCAAGGCTATGCTAGTGTCTGAAGGAGGCATTTCAACAAGCTCTTGGGCTAGGTAACTTTCATGGATGGATGCATTCAATGAGATGACTTGTCTAGGGCATGTAACAACTGAATTAGGGTTTGATGAGCCCTAATTATACTGATCTAAATGTCGAGAGTGATGTGCCCAAATAGACCTGTAACAGTTTCCCCCTAAAGCATGAAGTCGAAAATGATAATGTCAAGTGATATGTTTTACAATGTGACGGAGAGGATCTGAAGCAGACCGTGAACTGCGTCAATTACAATACACAACATCACGATATTTTGAACTTTTCATGAATTGTTGAGGGAAGGCATACCATGCTCAGCATATAAACTTTTCATTACATGTAGATAAATCAAATAGTCGTATACAGATATATACCCATGATAGGATGACCATCTATATAAAGCCATCATACAGATGATTTAGTACTCTCCTGAAATCACAACCCGGATGGATGAAACTAGATCTAGAGTCTTCTATCTCATCCAATCATTCGTTCAAGTACGATTCTAACCATGTGAAAATGTGATCTGAATTCGAACATGGGAAGACACCATATGATTACCAGTGAATGATGTAAGTTGTTAACAGACGTGAGAGAGATCACCAATAATGGTAATGATTCTCAAGGTACTACAACACATTCTACATGGTGTGAATAGATGTTTTGATGTCGAACACCATACAAAGTATTTCAGTCAAAGGCCTGTGATGTCAACCTATCGCCAGAAGAGAGAAACTTGCCATTGATGTATGCAAGCCTCAAGGTACTGGAAGGGTGTTTCTAAGTCAACTTCTTGGATAATGTGTTGATTCCGACAAGAAGCAACTCGTCGCAGGAGGGCCTTGATGTATTCCCCATCAACTACACGAAACGAGTGTAATGATTTTGGAGACGGAATGTGACTGAAGGCACAAGGTTTAAGGAATGGCGGTCATGAAAATGAAGGTTTATGAGTATTGCAAAGGATGAGTTTTACTAAGTGACTTCTCTTGAACATGTCGGTGACACTGAATGAATTGGCAGCATTGATCCAAAACCAAAGTGATGGATGGTATGAGATACCATAGATATGATAACCATCAAAAGATAACCCAACCCAAATAGTCACAGAGATGAAGTGAAAGTGTCATGTTCAAGAGAGACTTGCTACCATAAAGTGATTTATCCCTTTTCCCATTTTCCCCAATCATTGTTGACTAGTACCTCTTTATTTTTTAACAAGCTTGGGGAGGATAACATATGCTTGTAGTATAATTCCACCCTTCGAGTGAATCCATCGCTATGTGATGTTTTAATGAGTCTAGCGAAGGTGAAAATCAGTCTTGTCATGATGGACAAGTTTGTCACTATTTGATTTTTTGACAAGTTTAACGACAATGAGAACTTAGTCCTTTTCATGTTTAGAGAGTTTGAAAAGGGACAAATAGAAAAATCCACAAGTTCTTTTTCGTAAATTTGTCTCTCAAGCCCAAAAAAGCATAAAATAATACAAGAGAGTACCTATTGACCATGTTCGATCAATGTATTCCTTTTTCGTAAATAATCTATATCAATCTGGAAAAGGGTTAGACTTATATTGAGTAGATGTCGTTTCCAATCCGTTTACGAGCTGAAAAGGACAAGTTCCCGACAATATTCTCATGTTTAAAGAGTCTGAAAAGAGCTTAAAGAGGACTCCACTTAGAGGAACGATTGGTGTCTAGGATAGAAACTGGTTCTAGTGATGTTGGAACTTCTCAAAACATGTAATGGTCAAGAGGTTGGCTAATAAAACCACTAATTTCAAGTGTTCCTCAAAAAGGGTAAAACAACCAAGTGAAAATGTATGATCGGCCAAGCAGATAGTGACGCTAGAAGGAGAAAAACCAAGGCTCATCTAACGGAAAAGGATGATAGAATGGAAATCACGAGGGTTAAAATGGAGATGGGTTCATTTTTACACAAGCTTGAACCATAGGGAACTATGCATGGATTTAATTTCATGTTTACACAAGATTGAAATGAAAAAATTATGCTTGGATTCAGTTTCATGTTTACACAAGCTTGAAACAAAAAACTATGCTTGATATTGGTTTACATGTCCCCAACATGATGACTCGACTCTAGGTTCATGCCCCCCAAGCTTCATTACATTCACCTAAGTAGACTACTCATGGCTATCAGGTGGATGGAATGAACGTTCATTTACGAGATCAAATGAAAGACTCAACTAGGATTTTATGAGATCTAATCAAAAACTCGAATTGGAACTTTTCTCCAGGGGACCTTGTTCCATTTTTTAATGAGCTTGACACAAGACAAGGAACTCTTCTTAGATTCCTTGTTTCATTTTTTAACAAGCTTGACACAAGACAAGGAACTATGCTTTGGGACCTGTTTCATTTTTTAATAAGGTTGACACAGTAAAATAACTATCCTCATATTCCTTGTTTCATTTTTTTAACGAGCTTGACAGAAGACAAGGAACTATGCTCATGGACTCCTTTCATTTTTCTAATGAGGTTGACATAGTAAAAGAAATATCCTCAAATTCCTTGTTTCATTTTTTAATGAGCTTGACACAAGACAAGGAACTATGCTCATACCCTTTGTTTCATTTTTTAATGAGTTTGACACAAGACTAGGAACTCTCCTCATACCCTTTGTTTCATTTTTTAACGAGGTCGACACAAGACTAGGAACTATCCTCATACCCTTGATGATGACCCATAAGAGGTCATGACTTCCAAGAGGTTCTCATCAGATGGGAGAATAATTCTATGGAAGGGATATGTAGCAAGGAATCCATTAGAGAGATCTGGTTCAAATTCCCTGAGTACATAATGCACAACATCATGTAATTGATCGTCAGTTGATGTAGGCACGAAAGGGGTTGCCACATAATTGACCCGTGGCGGGGAAGATACGATTGGGACATAAGGACCATTTAGGGAAGATGGCTGACTGGAAACCATATTTGGACCGGGAAATGAAAGTTGGTCAATGATGACAATTCTACCTTCATGCGGGAAACACGTCACTCAAAAAAGCGTTGAAACAATAGCTCCCATGTCATAAACATAGTCGCGCCCAAGAAGTAAATTGCAATCTAAAGTTTTGGGGATTAGCATCACATTGAGATAAACAATTTTTCCTCCCAAAGTAATAGGAAACTAAGGAAGGATCCCTAATGGTTGACCAAGTGGTGGAAAACCAAGTGCCTGACAAGCAGTGGAGGAAAGGATACTCACAGATGCACCTTCATTTATAATAGTGCCATATACTATCATATTATAAACATGTACTATGGTTTGGAAAGGCACATAAGAAGGAAGACGACATCCTGCCAGTCGATTACAATCAAAGGAAGTGACCAGACTACTTGGAGGGGTATCATAAGAACAGGAGAATTACCCCCTTGAGTTACGAGAACGAGAGGATTTTCCTCCTGTCTTGATGGAATAGGTGGGTTTCCTCCAAGCTCATTGGAATCTGAAGAAACGAAAAGAACCTAAGTGGTATCATACTCACTCTCTACAGGAAAGGTACAATTAACTAAAGGTGAAATCAGGTCAACTATTTCCTCGACCTGTGATTGGTCAGGTATAGACTCATGAGATTCACATTCATAGAGAGTGGGACTGATGGTTGATTTGGGTCAGTCACTTCATCAACTAGTGAAGGATTAAGGGAGAGTCTCCTGTAACCAAATGGAAGTCACTACGGAGAAGCTGGATGGTTATCCAACACTTTGTGGGCTTCATCCAGATAGGGACAAAGGTGAATGGGCTGATTCCCTTCACATAACCTACAAGGAAACTTAACTTTACCCTTAGTTCCATGAACTTTACTATCAGTAGTTGATGGTGTGTCACTAGCATGATCTCCAGAAGTTGATGAAACAAGATGATGCAAACGAGTAGACCATTCTTCTAAGATATGAGGAATACCAAGACAATTTCGAAGAAGATGGTGTCCCATACAAAGTTTGGAAGGATATCAAAGTCTGTGAGGCTTATCAGACAGTTTCTCATCAAACGTTACATTCGAAGCAATGGTTTCTTGGTTGGCCCCCTGTTGAATTTTATTCTTCTTCCTGTTCTTCTTCATCTTATCCACCTAGTTACTAGTGTCAATACTTTCACAAGGCAAAGAGGAGAAAGGGGAGGAAGAAACAACCAACGAAGAAGGTAAAGGGTCAACTTTAGGATCAACTAGAGGTTGATTTTGTCCAGTTGTTGGAATATTCAGTTGTGGGGCTAAAGAGGTTGAGAACAAACACACTAGAAAGCCGATGGTAAGTCCTGGAAGGGACAATGTAGCCATATAAGGAGCACTAATATTTCTGAAAGGAGGAAAAGGACTAGTATTCCCATCAAAATGAATTCCTTCATCGGTGGACTCCGGAGTTGTTGCCATATGTCTCAACCTAAGATCAACTAAGGAGTGACTTGGAGGATGTTATCCATGGTCAATTAATTTTATTTTAATTAAAATAACATAACAAAACAAAAGAGGGATAATCTAGGTAGAAGGATTACCAAGTAACTGTGAACTGCAATATACTGCCTCAGTAAACCAAGGACTTAACATACATGCAGGCAATCTCCCCAAATGTTGTGTTCGGTGTATCACAATGTACAAGGCGACCGATTCGCTTACCTAAGGATGGATAGCAACCTAATGTAGTCCTCCCATATATACGTGAAAATACGTGGAGGCCCAATCGGTGTTAGCACTGTCTAATGTGAAACCGCACAGTGAGAGATTCCTTTATAATTGTTGTACTATAACACCGCCCTATATACCTGGAGGTAAATGGAAAAGCTATGATAAACTTACATACGTGGAATGAGGTACCACATTCGGAATGTATCGTAGACAATTAACGACAACTGCTATGTTTTACAATGCCAGAACATGTCTCTAGCCTAGAACCTCTAAATGTTATGTGTTAAGTTACAATGCTCCATTAGGTTAATTGAGATAACTTTTAATTTGATCTTCTTAAGAATTTTTCTTTCAAGGTTCACCACGTGATGTAGGTTTGCAATTCCTAGAATGCAACTAACATGAGAAACATTCTTTTATTCAAATAACAATGAAAACTATAGCTAGTAAGGGATAGAGCAATCAGATCTTTGACAAAGAGAAAAGAGAACACCTAATGCAATTTCCCTAACTATTCCTATCAAGCATTCACAGACTACAATACGCACAGTGCAAGTTTTTCTTTTCAGTCCCTTTAGTGTTTAGATGAACAAAAAGGAACTAGATGGACATACAAACAATCAATACTTTTCACAAGAAACGAATACTTTATGACAGTTCCTTTTTCAAAGAAATGAAGACTTTACGACACTTCTTTTTCAGAAAAGACTAATTGATTATAAGCTAAATTTGACATTGAATTGATAATGATAAAGAAATCATTTAAGAAACACTAAAAAATAAATGCCAAAGTAGGGCTAGGAGGAGAAATACAACTTGATTTCAGAACCTCAAGAAACATTGAGCTTTCAACAAACAAAAACAGAAGCAACTTTGGAAAAATCAAGCCAAAGGTGGGTTTTTTAGCCTAAGACGGATCAACACAGGCTATAGTGGGAGATAATGCGCTAAAGTGCAATTTCTCTAAGCCAAGGGTGCACTGAAGTGCACTGTCCCCTGACCAAGGGTGCACTGGTACTAGAACATTCCTAAAATAGGCATTCTAGTGCAAATTTTGACCAAAAAAGCTTCAAAAAGACTAAAATAAGATTAATGAAGTCAAGCAAAGTCTACTAGGGTGTACTATGATGAGAATAAACTAGCAGGAACAATAGTTGATCCCCAATATCGTCACTAATTTTTTATATGGAATTTGCATCTACAGATAAACACATTTTCCCTAGGTGGGTAGCTACACCTAGAACAACAGAAAGAAAGTAGTTTAACCTTTTCTTATAGTAGATATATGAGATGAAGGAACTTACTTGTATTCTTTTGCTTCCTTAATCCCCTTTGAATCGCTCCCGTCGCTCCCACTTGAACTAAACTTGCTCAATTAGTACCTGTATCAAGAGAAACAGAAACAACAAATGATCAAAGCATACATGATCTATCTACTATAATCCAATGGAATCGAAGACATTGAAACACATAATCATCATAGATATGAACAATAATATGAGAAAATGAATAAACTATTTATTAATGTAGAAGGAAGAGTATCACCCAATACAGTTCGATCATGTGCCACTCCTCCAGCTTTAGTCCAACCCTCACCACATCAAAGGCACACCAATCCAGCAGCATAACATTTCTTGACATGAACTCAATTCTCAAACCAACATAATTTCCTTACAAAATTTAGATTCTAGCCCCCTGATCACTATGATAAGTGCTTAATTTATTGGAAATGGAGGTGGTTTTGTCATGAATGAGGGTATTGAATGGCCTTCCAAACTTGGAGTTAGTTTCCATGGAGTAAGTGATGAGAGGATAGGTGGCTAATTAATCCTTAGCCTATCCAAATTCGAGCTCATAGGAGGAGATAAGAGATGGGATCCTTATATAATGATCTAGAATCAAGTAATATTCCCATAATCCAATGTGAATTTCGCTCAATCTCACCCAATGCAGGTCAAAGAGGACCTAAGTGCATTGCAATGCAAGCCTGAATGGGCCTGCTTGCTCTGTAGTGAAGATACCCCTAACCAAAGCTGTGGTGGTGTCCCAAGGAGGCATTCAGCAAGGTCTCAGGCTAGGAAACTTTCATGGATGGAAGCATTCAATGAGATGACTTGTCTAGGGTATGTAACAACCGAATTATGGTTTGATGAGCCCTAATTATACTAATCTGAATGTCGAGAGTGATGCCCAAATAGACCTGTAACAGTAGCCCCTATAAGGGTTATGAGGTAGTGCCCTGAGAAATTGTTTTGGACCCTATATTAGGTGGGAAGACCTACCTATGGTTTTGTGCATGGGTTTTGCACATGGTTTTGGGCATGATGGTTTTCTGCCCATTTTGTAGATCCGGTCAAGGGAACTATGGTTATGTTATAATCTAGGGTTAATGGATTGGGGTTTATGAATGCTTCGACATGTATATATATGTATTGTAACATTGAAAGGAAAATAATGAAAAAACAATCTGGTAGTCCTGCTTTTGGGATCCAGGGGAAAATATTTGTGTATATCTGTTTTATATTTGATGTTCTCGTCATTTTTTATTTTCTGTTTTTAGAATTCATATGCAGTTAATTTTTGTATAGGGTTAAAAACTACATTTGGTACAGAGTTGTTTCAGCTTCAAGGGGACGACTTTGCTGCTGAGGGATTTTTCTTAGGCCTATGGTATACCCTATTCAATGGGAGATCTATGAGATCGATTCTTGTGGTGAAAGAAGATGGTGAGTAGTGGAAAGATAGAAATCTAGAAATTTAATGGTCAAAGTTTTGAGTTATGGAAACTCAAGATGGAGAATCTATTGGTGGATAAAGATTAGTGGATCATGGTATATCTGAGTACTAAACCAATGACAATGTTAGTAGAATACTGGGTGAAGTTGGATCGTAAGTCAAAGAGCACAATACAGTTATGTATCTCATATTTAGTATTGTTGAATATGTCAGGGGAAGCTACAACGAAGGATCTATGGGTCAGGTTAGGGACTTCGTACCAATCTAAGTCTTTAGTGGACAAATTATTCCTGCGGAAAAAGTTGTATAATCTAAGGATGAAGGATGGAGAATTGGTGACAAAGCATATAAACACCTTTAATACTCTAGTAATCGAGTTGTTATCTGTTGATATAAAAATTTCAAATGAAGATAAGTGCATCAGTTTTTTGTGTTCTCTACCAGATTGGTGGGATATTCTAGTTTTTGCAACATGTAGCAATACAACTACCTTGAAGTTTGATGAAATAGTCTCATCCTTATTGTCTGAGGAGATGAGATGGAAAAATATGGAGAGATAGAATGCATATGCCTTGTATGTATGAGGACAGTCCCAGAACATAAATAAACATAAGTCCTCGAGTGGGAGATCTAAATCTAGAGGGAGATATAAATCTCCAGGAAAACCTATCAAGGTATGTTGGAAATGTGGAAAGGAATGGCACTATAAAAAGGACCGTAGATCTAAAGCTCCTGAGAAAGGAAAGGGATCTGATGATGCTCCTTCTGCAGAGGTGAAAACCACCTCAGATGAGGTTGGGGATGTGTACATGGCTTCTTCTTCAAGTAAGGCATTGTTGATTGAATCAAGTGCGTCCATTCACTTCACTCCCCATATGGAGTGGTTCTGTGAGTATGAGAAATATGATGGTGGTGATGTCTTCTTAGGGGATGATATGTAGGCTAGAATCATTGGACGTGGAAAATTCAAGATGAAGTTTCAAAGTGGAAGGATTATAACACTTCCAGTTGTTCTGCATATTCTGCATTGGCCAGAAATCTGATTTATGTAAAGCAAGATGGATGATGCAGATGTAAAAATAGTGTTCGAGAAAGATACCTACAAGATGGTTTGGGGAGCACTAATATTGATGCGGGAGTTCGGATTGGAACTTTGTACAAGCTTCTGGGTAGTACTATTATTGAAGGGTGAAACAACTCAATGGTTCTTGAAAGTAGAGCATAAAATCTAGTGGTCTCTAGACAAAAGACCATGTTATGCCATCAAGGATTGGAAATATTGGAGAGAAGGGCCTTCGAATACTTCATGGTAATGGTATGGTAAAAGGTATGTTTAATTTCTCTCTGGATTTCGATTTCTGTGAACATTGTGTATGTGGGAAGCAAAATCGGGTGAGTTTCCCCTCTGGTGCTAAGACGGTGAAAGGGATATTAGAGCTTGTGCACAGTGATGTGTTTGGACCTATGTCGGTTCCATCACTAAGTCTATGTACTATGTATTATTTATAGATGACTTCTCAAGGAATACATGTATATATTTCCTCAGGAAGAAATATGAAGTCTTTGATAGGTTTCAATAATTTAAGGCTCTGGTAGAAAACTATACAGAGAAGAAGATAAAGGTGTTGAGGACAGATAATAGTGGAGAGTTCTGTAAGAATGAATTTGAAGAGTTATGTAATAAGTGTGGTATAACATGAAAAAAAATACTACTCCATGCACACCTCAACAAAATGGAGTTGAAAAAAGAATGAACATGACATTAATGGAAAAGGCAATAAGCATACTCAACGGTGTCGGGTTAGGACAAGAATTTTGGGCAGAGGTGGTAGAGACTACATGTTCCCTGGTCAATAGATCACCTTCATTACCGTTAGAGAATAAGACTCCACATGAGGTATGGACTTGTAAGAAACCCTCTCTTTCACATCTGAGGGTATTTGGTTGTGATGTATATGTACATGTTCCAAAGGAGAAAAGAACCAAGTTGGATAGTAAATCTGAAAGGTGCATATTTATTGGTTATAAGGATGGTTTAAAAGGATATAAGCTTTGGAACCTATAAACAAAGAAGGTTGTGTAAAGCCGAAATGTGGTTTTTAGAGAGGTGAAAGATGTTATTAAACATGATTTCCTACCAAAGGAACCTGAGAAGATAGAGTTTGAGCCAAAGGAGGAAGAATAAAACTCTATAGTAGAACATGAATCAGAAGATGAAGAGCCACAAACTCTAGTTGTGAGAAGATCAGTTCGAGAAATAAGGAAGCCAAAAAGGTATATTCCATCTACTTTCTTTTCAAAAATTTTTCTTTATCTATTACTGATGCTGATCCAAAAACTATTAAGCATGCAGCAGATTCAGAGGATGACAAACTCTGGAAAGAGGCCATGGTTGATGAAATGACATATTTGGACAAAAATGAGGCTTTGGATCTGGTGGATTTGTCGGATGGAAGGAAACCCATTGCAAGAAAATGGGTGTTTAAGAAGATGAAAGCATAAAACATAGTTACGTATGAAATGGGAACTATTACCTCAAAACGGGTACTCGAGCCCAAAAACCCCAAAAAAACATGAAAAAACAACCCAAAATTGAAAAGTGTTTGTTCCAGAATGATGTTTTTTTAGGGTAAATTTTCAACATGTTTTTTAAATGGAAGTAAAAACCATTGTTTTTAGAAAAATGGATCAAAAAAACACCATTAAAAAAATTGTTTATTCTGGAATAACAAAAAAAAAACAGGTTTCAATTTTGACATTTTTTAGCAATGGAGTTAAAGAGAAAATATCTAGCTTTGAAAAACTGTAAAATTCCAACAATTCTGGGACGTGATGTTAAAGATAAAAATATCATGTCTCGAATCTTGATAATTCCAACTATTTCTATCCATGTTGTTAAAGATAAAATATTTTGACTCTAAAAAACCTTGAAATTGTAATTGTTTCCAACCATAACATTAAAGATAAAATATCATAATTCATAAACACCTTAACATTTTGACAACTTTTCAACCTTGTAATTAAAAACCTTCAATTTGTAACACATTTCAACCATTAAATTATGGACAAATTATATGACTAAAACAATTTTTAAAAATGAACAAGTAAATGAAAGATTCATTATTCCAACAATAATTTTTAGCAATGGAGTTAAAGATAAAATATCCGGACTTTGAAAAATTATAACATTCCAAGAATTCTTCGATGTGATGTTAAAGAAAAAATATCATGTCTCGAATCTTGATAATTCCAACTATTTCCATCCATGTTGTTAAAAAAAAATACACTAACTCTAAAAAACCTTGAACTTGTAATTTTTCAACCATAGCATTAAAGATAAAATATCATAATTCAGAAACACCTTAACATTTTGACAAACTTTTAACCTTGTAATTAAAAACCTTCAGTTTGCAACACATTTCAACCATGAAATTATGGACAAATTATATGACTAAAACAATTTTTAAAAATGAACAAGTAAATGAAAGATTCATTATTCCAAGAGTAATTTTTAGCAATGGAGTTAAAGATAAAATATATTGACTCTAAAAACCTTGAAATTGTGATTTTTTCAACCATAGCATTAAAGATAACATATCATAATCTAGAAACACCTTAACATTTTGACAAATTTTCAACCTTGTAATTAAACCTTCAGTTTGTAACACATTTCAACCATGAAATTATGGACAAATTATATGACTAAAACAATTTTTAAAAATGAACAAGTAAATGAAAGATTCATTATTCCAAGAGTAATTTTTATTTCAAAGGATAAAACTATAGCTCTTTTCAAATTTTAGCCTAAGACAACTTATCATATTGTAAGAAAAACCTAAAAATCAACCATCTCAATGAAGTGTTCATTTTAATGAGGCATTAAAATTTCAACAATTTTAAAACTATGTTATACCAAATGATAACAATAAATAATATCATGACAATATCGTTGTATAATTTACAAAATCAACATTAATTTCTAATATTTATTTACTTTTAATCAAAATATCAACTTTCCTAGATTGAATATCACATATATTAAAGCATATAATTCAAAAAACATAGAAATGACCATAACTTCATGTAAGATCATATGGAAGTAAAAAAAAATTATTTCAAGTTACCATGCAAACATCTCTAAAGACATGAATTTCTTTTAATTAAAACATTACATCCGACAAACATAGAAATGACTCATAAATCATGTGAGATCATGGAAGTCAAAATATTTATTTCAAGTTACCATGCAAACTTCATTTACATAAAATGTCTTAGACATTTATTCAAAATCATCCATACAATCTGGCACACCATTAGAATCTACATATTCAGATGAATGACTGGATGCAGATGAAGATGACCCATATTCTTCTCTTTCATCAACTAGAGCCCCATCTAAGTCAACATGCATGCCCACCATTTCAGGTTTCAAAAGTCTTATAGATCTACGACTAGGTTCAGCAGACTCCGATCTCAACAATGTTCCTTCTGGTAGCAACGTCTTCAAAATATATATGGTCTTGAAGCAAAGAGTTCCTCTCTTTGTTAAATTGAAGTCATAGACAAGTATGTCAACATCCTCCAGTTTTAATAGGTCTATGCGGTGACGATTTATATTTTTACCCTTTCTTTTTCTCTTTCTACGAATTTGTTTATCAACTACCATGTCTGGCTTGTACACACCATTGAATGGGTGGGTACTTGTGGCATACCAATGTACCTCAACAACTGTAATATCTCTGTTTTCTTTAATGACTTTTATAACCTTCGTAACCCAAAATGGATAGCCAAGTGGATATCCATTTGCTAATACTGCTATCATGCAACCCTCCTTAACATCCTACATAGAACCCCTGTAAAGGTCTTCCATGGCTTCACGTTGTGCATGTGATCTTCTAGAACCAATATGTATTTCTCTTTCCTCTTCCTGTTGAGAATTAATAATGCCTTGAGATTGTTGTTGTTCAACAATGTGTCTTTCCTCGTGTTCATTTGGCATATTTTGAGGCCAAATAAATAGAGTTTTCAAAAGTGTATATGCATTTCCTGATATTGAGATGATATCACTTTGATCCTTGAAAAAATACTCCTAGCAAACTGAATCAACAACATAAAATTATTCATATGTATCTCTAATGCATTTTTTTATTTCTTCTAGACATTCAAAATAATTTATCTCTCTCTTATGCCTTCGTGCATTATTGAGTTCAGCAACTGATTGTAATAATATTATCTTTGATGCAAATATTGGATGATCCGGAATGAACTTCAAAAAATGCTAAACTGATGACGGCCCCCATTCTGCAACGATTGAATACTTCTTGGCCCATATAAGTGTTTTGCCATCAATTTTTTTGATACGAAATTGATGCTGGAAGCTAATGTCATTAAGTTGTTCAATGAATTTATCCTCACCATGCGATCCCAAAATAAACCTTCGCATGTCAATAGTTTCCTCCAACACATGAAAAAATAGCTCTGGAATATATGCTTTCTTAATACATTCAATTAATGATGGAAGGCTCCCAACATTCTTCCTCCTCAATGTTATTGAAAAGCGATTAAACATCTAATCAATATGGTCATGAGTGTGCCCAACAAGAAGGAAACAATCCTTTTCCTTTTTAAAAATTCTCAATTGAACAAGCATGTTTAGATATCCAAAAAGAACTTGATTTTTATTTTCACGGCTTGTGTTGTCCAATTGCAAATACAAAACTTCAGGAAGAATACTAGACCAATGGGAAAGCACATCATGGATTATAGTTATGGTAAGATTTGCATCATTATGAATATTCGGAGCTGTGAAGTAAACCCTTGGCAACATCTTCCTGTTAAAGACCATACAGCCAACCAAGTGAAACTGAATAAAATTTTCTTCCTGTAGATTTTTTGGCGTGCGGACAGAATGTGGCAGAAGTGTTTTATTTTGGTCCATACAATCAATTATCAAACCCAAATTTTTATTTGGATTATCATAACACTTTTTTCTATGTTTATACAATTTTTGTCTTTCAATTGTTTGTTGATTGTGATGTTGTTGAAGTGCTTTGACAATGGAATCTACACACAAAATAAAAGAAATCTATTAATAAATATATTTTCATAGTTAATAACTATCCAATTTTTAAAATTAATGTTATGAATGCATACCTCTTTCTACCCCTTTAAATTTATCTCTTTTTTATTTAAGAGAAGCACATGTATTGCAAATCCCCATCCTTGTCTTCTTAGGAATACTAACATTGCTGAATTTGTTCCTCCATATCCTTGTAAAATATGAATATGTGATAAAAGTACGATCTGCTTCAACACCTTCTGTATATTCTCTGTATAAGTTGTAGATTTCTCGTCACGAGAAATTATCTGGAATATTAATTGTGTCTTTATTTGGCATACACTCTTCATGCTTTGAAAAGAAATATTTTATCCATGACATTTTAGTAATTGATGGTGGTTCAACCTCTCTTTTACAATGTACTTTTGAATAGTATGTAGGGTCTTTTTCCAATTTGTTTTGGATTCTTGACAAATGAAAATTACCAACTAAATGCAACATTTTGAAATCCTTTCTACATATCAATACATTCCCAATATGATAATCATTATCTGCCAGTGTAGATTTCATGCAACCCACAAAAAATGAGTTTTGCATGCTTTTATTCATTGACAAATATTTCTTCCTTTGATCCATAGCAAACTTGAAATCCATATGTTTCAAGCAATCTTTTCGACAACATTCACTTGAAATCAGATCACTGACAGAACTTCTACTTGTGAGATATTCTATCCTATCCCTTGTATAATTGGAATATTTTGGATTGATATGAAAAGGCCTGCTCCTACTCTAGATACAATATTTGCTTGCAACGTCTCTCCCATTTCATTATTATCTGCAAAAACATTTTCATCATCAATAGGAGGAATATTATGTTCACGAAGATAGATAGAAAATTCATCACCATCATTGTTTGGAAAATATTCATTACCATCCTCACATGAAGGAAATTATTCACTACCAACATAGATAAAGACATGCATAGATAAATAGTAGAGGAGGGGGTACCAACATTGTAATATTGTATTGCAAATTTCATTAATGCAAATATTTAACATTTGTGGCTCCATATTTTTTCCTGATTAGCTTTTGTATTGTTTAATTCACCGGCCCCTACTAAGGAGGAAGGACCCTCATTCTTAACAGGGATCACTGGTTAGAGAGGTATTGTAGCAGTATATTTATTTCCTCTCATTTGCAATTTATGTGTGATATATTGTCACTATTACAGATCTTGTTCATGCATTATATAGTTGTAGGATTGTAGCCTCTATTATTTTTTAACAACATAGGTATTGGATCGATCCCTTAATTAGGTGTGATGGTTATTTGATTACAATTATGGTTCTTTGGTTTGTTTATGAAATTGAATGGGTGTTTCAACAATTGTTTAAATATTGAATGATTTCCAGGAGTGTTGTTTCTTCTTAATAAGTGTAAACGTGTGACAGAGTGTGATTTATTTTGAAATGTGTGTTCCTTTTCTTTCTAAAGTGTAAGCAAGGTTGGAGTCTAACAAAACGTGTGTTGGAGTGCTGATATTGATTCTTACATTGATTGGTTTTGAGCATTTTTTAGTGCTAGTTCCCATTTGTTCCTACATATATTTTTCATAGTGGTCTTCAAACAAAAATACTACCCAGATTGACAATTTATGTGTGATTCGGGTTTGTTGTTCCAAAATAAAAGGATAATTGATCTTTCAAACAATGGTGTCCTTTAAATTAAGTTACCATAATTAAGAGGTCTAACAAATTATCCTCTGAAATGTTATTTACCTTGAGACTCAACTTTAAAATTACTTAATGTATTCGATAATTGGACCTTTTTGTTGAAGAGTTACTAATTGATTAAAGAATGTATTGCTCTTAATATCCCCATAATATATTATCAATTCCTCTGTAAAAAGGGACCAAGACATAGTACAATGTTTTTTTCCTTTCGCAAATCCATTGGTACCATACATGTTCATTATGTTCTAAAAACATGAATATAATATTTACATTTTCTAAATTTACCACTTGTTGTAGATCAAAGCATTTATTCACCTATAATATCCATGTTATGGTATCATTACCATTAAACTTCCTCATATCGATTTTCACAATGTAGTAGTTTGTGCTGACTTGAAGCCCTGATGAAGGGCATCATTGATTGAAAAGTCATGATTATGGTTTTGTGATTCAATATATGTTCTCTCCAATTGCGATAAAATAATCCCTATATGTGATTGAGTCTCTTCATGATTCTCCTTATGTTCATGATTTCCTTAGATCTCCATATCCTTTTTAGGGAAATTCTATAATAGCATGGTTTATATTTTTTTTCTTCTTGATTTTCAGTGATGCCTCTTTGTATTTATACATTGACATTTTATATTTCTTCTTTGTTTTCCTCCATCTTTTGTTCCATATTTCCAACTGATCCTTTCACTCCTCATAATTCAACCCTCATAGTATCACTTATTTTCTTAAACTGACTTCCCAACAAGGATAATCGATACTCGAAGTCTTTTGTTTATTCATATGTCCTCAATGATCCTTCAAGAGGTTTAACTGGTCTTGTATATTTTAAATCTTTCTTTGGATCCATGTGAGAAATGATAATAGTACTCTTCATAAATTTTAGTCACCAAAATAAATGGATCTTTTAATAAAAATGTATGCCACTTGTAAGTTACGTGCCTTTAAAACCTTAATTTGGAGACTATTTGGATGACTAGCATTTTTCTTGATATGTCTTTGAGATATGAGTCATTCTAAATATGAAATTTTATCATGTATTACTTGGTATGTCTTTACTACAATTCCACAAGTCTAAAAAAATATGATGTGCCAAGTGAAAGTTATGGTAACTTTCAAAACTTGATGATTTTTTTCCCTCTTCCCAAGAGAAAACTTGTATAACATGCCACATGTCCAATTTTTTAGATCTGATTTTGAAATTTTAACTTGAGTCGCTTCAGTATGTCTCCTCAGATTTTTGAAAATTTCAAGTCTAAAGTGTCCTAGAGAAAAGTTACAATGAAAAATCCATGATCACTCTTTTGAAATTGATTTCAAGATCATTCACAAACCCTTAATTCCACGAGGTATATCTCCAATATATGACAGTGAGACAGAATATGATTTTTTTATTAGAAGTACCTTGATATGTTTTCTTAATATGTTCAAAATTTCACTGTTTACGTCTTCACATAAAACAAATTATAGCAAAAGTTCCATGTTCACTTGTTTAAAACAAATATGGAGACCATTCACAAACCCTAACTTCCACATGGTATATCTACAAATGTATAACAAAAGAGTATTTAATTTTTTTACCAATTGTACCTTGAGATTTATTCTAAATATAGTAAAAATTTCATGGACAAAAATGTCTTGGAAAGAAAATTACAATTAAGATTCCAAGATGACTCATTTGAAATATATTTTAGGACCAACCACAAACCTTAACTTCCATAGCATATAATGTTTAGAGTACAATTAACCAAATCTAAAATTGTAATCAGATGTTCCCCAATATCTCTCCTCAATATGTTCAAAATTTCATTGTCTAAAATGTCCCAAAAAAATTATAGCAAAAATGCCAACATGACATGTTTAAAGCAGAAAAACCCTACGTTATTATGCTTTTATACCAAATGTTATGAACAATGCACCTTGAAAATGATAAGAAGCAAATAATTAAAGTCCACTTTGAAGGAGAAACCTTATTTTACAATGAATACGATGTATAAGATAATATTTGATGATCCTGGGACTAGGTCTCCTTTGTGTATATACTTGGATTCATAATTACATTGAGAGGTGAGGTGAATCATATAATGCAATTCTTTTACAAATTGATAATATTCAAGCATCATAAAATATCAACCACATGATCAAACCACAAAACACGGTATATATGTGGAAACCCTTAAGGGAGAAAACCATAAAAATTATTTTAATTAGCTATACTTTGTAGGCACCAACATGATGGAGACACCATTCCCCGCACCTTTGTAAACACTAACCTGTTGGAGACACTAATCCACAGGAAACAACCTATAGGAGACACCAAGATCCTCATATTCATAGGAACCAACCTACTAGAGACACAAATTCCCACTACTTTGTAGGAACCACCCACAAGAGAAACCAAATCTCTTATATTTTCAAGCAGCAACCTGTTGGAGACACCAATACCCACTTATCTCTGATCTATAATTTTTCTTCTATGGTCCATTTTTCTCTTGTTTAATTATTTGTAGCTACCTCATCATACATTTTCTCTTCTTTAATCATTTATAGGCAACACAATCCTCTCAAAATACTGATCTTCTCTCATTTCCTCACTCCATCTTGGAAATATCATATGATCTCTTATAATTTTGTAGTTCCTTTTGCTCTACACAACTCTATGTTAGTGCCTTGGCACCTCTCTCTAATGTCTGATACACATATTACATGTATAGTTATCATTTCTTTTCTTTCTTCAACAACACCCTTTTCACACTTTGCACAGCAATACCTCACACACTTCTCAACACTACCACACTACCCACCACTCTCACAATTCACTGCAGACTACTCTCACACTTCACTACACACCATTACCACAGTGCACACCACTCCCATCCTTTAGCAATGTGTTTTATATATTTAAACTGACACTGCTTTTAGTTTTATTTGATATCTAGCTTGGTGGTTTTCAATATGAGCTCATTATTTCATGTATAATGCCTTAACATATTTTGGCTCCCTTAATTCCGACCTCTTTGAAACATAGATGTTTGAGCACCTCACATATACCCACAATGTGACCAACCTCTTTATCACATGTCCACATGTTGTATTATACCAAGACATCGGAACGGTTTATCACCTAGGCATTAAGGCAGCTAGGTGCCTAGAACTATATGTTGTGACCAAGTTCTTATCATATCAATATCCCTGGCTATCAAGAAATTTTAAAAGTTTCCCTTGTAAAAACATCACCTCGGGATTATGATGCTCTAGGGGTGCTTAGACCTTAGGCGCTACACATTAGCACCACATGACCAAGTGTTGTGACTAGGCACTTACCATATCATACATTAGGTTTCACCTTATATCAGGCTATCAAATCTCATCCCATATCGGGTGTTCAAGTGAAAACAACTATATGGAGGAGTGTTGCAAAACCCCAAAATGGTGATAAGATCAAAGACCTTAAGACTACTGCCTCATTCCTTTATTTCATAATCATAGTCCAAAATGTGGCCAATGCTAATGTGTCCTCTACCACATGGCACTATTAACACATGTCACGTGTCACTAACCTTTACATAGCTAGCAAGCCAAAAACTCTAAATGCAAGTGACATGTGTACTACACCTAGCACTTCTCTCCCTAAAATTCCACATCACCTACTCCACCTGAAATGCCATGTCAATTCTCTTGTCATCAATCCATATGGCATGTCCCAAGCATTAGGATATTGAATATTGGGAAAATCCATGAAAATTTGCATATCAGATGTTTTAAGGCCTCGATGGCTCTTGGACCTTAGGTGTTATACCATAATTCCTCGTAACTAGGGTCTTTATTAGGGGGCATGTCTATCATATATCAAGGAAATCTTGTGAATATTTGTATTGAAAAAATCTCCTACACACCCAATGTTTTGTGGGGCTAATGGGTGGAACCTTGTATTGAAACTTTAACTGTCGATTCCATCAACTTCCATATAAAAGGTATGCTTGTTCACCGATGGTCATAAAACATTACATTTTTGGGTTGCTTCATGTGAAAAAAAAAATGTTTATACTAAATATGGATTTTTCTCCCTTTATTTCTTATTGGCCTTGAACTCGCTCTATCTGTCACACCTAGCCCCACCAATGCCACATCACCCTCTACCAATTGTGTATCACCTCAAGTGGTTTCAGGGGAGTCAATGGTGATTTTGGTAAGGATGGGGAGGTGGTCAAACCCCTTCATCATATGCCACGTGCCATCAGCAATTCTCTGCATTAGTGTCATTTTAGACCCCCTTTTTGGTTAATCTTTGAGCATGTTGGGACCCCCCAAAATGAATAAGAGTCGTTGATCTTTGACAGATTGTGATGCATTGATTTAAGCTACTAGATGACTTACCTTAACTTGTCTAAGAAACTCACCAACTCAAGATTTGTTGATCAAATATGTGTTGATCTACTAACTCCCCCTAACCTTAACATCAATAAGAACAAATTGTTCAATAATGTCCCCCTTTGTCATTGATGGAAACCCATGAATTTTGAGTTATGCTACTGAATACTAAAGGGATCTCCCTATCTATAGTCTCTCCCCTGTTTCCATAAATGGAAAAGGGTTATACCTACTAAGTAAGAGACTCCCCCTATCTATCAATGATAAAAAATTCACCTAATTATATGCAATCCTTCTTCACTTTATCTATTATTTTTCAATCTATGTAATTCATCTGACTATAACTTCACTCCCCTATCAATAACTTATATTTTTTTACTGCAAATACTATCCTTGTCTACAGTTTCTCCTCTTTTGTAACTCTTCTCCTTTGAAACTTCTCCTTTTTTTGCATATTTTTCTTTTCTTGAAACTTAAATCATCTTTGACATCAAATGGTTTTTTCGAACTTACACTTTTTCTCATATTTACTTCTCATTTATTGTAAAGTGATTCTCCACCTAAATTGATGGTTCTACTTAATAGCAACTCTCCTTGTTTTTATGATATAACATGAGCAGGGAATTACTCCCATTGCACTTATGCTTCAAGATTTTTTATATTCAATTCTTTTTATTTTCTCAACTAGCTTATTCTTTCGCCTTATGTCTTCATTGTTTATTTGAGAATTTGTCAATAGCTAATTTTATTTCCAATTGAATTTAATCATTTACTTCACTTTATTTACACAATAGCCACTGATTCATATCATACAAACTTCCCATTTCATCTTTCTTCTCCTACAACTTACACTATGATGTTCTAATCTTCTTAATGTGATTTGGGGTGTTGCATTCTTTCACTTCTTATATTTCTTCTTTACTGATCAAATGAGAGGGATAACACTCTCATACAACAATATTTTCCTTTACCTTCATCAAGGACATGTACATTATTTGAATTCCCAGTTGATTTTGCCACCAATCTTCTAGTTACTTCATTCCTTATTTTACAACCTTTAGAATATTATGTGACCTCATAACTTTTATCAACCATTTTATTTACATTTAGAAGATTGTATTTCGAACCTTTGACAAATAGGACATATTGAGCTTTAACTTTTTCATTATGAAGGGTAACTATTCTTTTACCCACTATTCTATATGATGTATTATCTCCAAGAGTGACACTACCACCTTTGAATTCCTTTAGAGAGAGGAATTGTCTTTTATCTCCTGTCATATGATGTGAACACCCACTATCAACATACCACTAAATTTCTTGGTTTCAAACATATAGAGATGATCCACATTCTTCTTGATTTTCTTGCTTTCTTCTTGCTTATTTTGCTTGGGAGGTATTATTGAGTTGCTTTTACACTCATTTGCTTTGTTTCCATAGTTACTGCATTTGTAACATTCAACATGATCTAATAGGGGAGAAAATGAATTGTATCTTCTAACAACACCTTCATAAGAATTTCTATTTTTGTTTCTTACATGGCCATTCATTGAGGTTTTATAAAATCCTTTGCTTCTATTTCTAACTTAATCATTCCTTTCATGGGATTTGAAATATATAAATTTATGACCAAAATTATTACATGAAAAATAATAACCATAGAATAAATTTTGATACCTGGATGAGAAGGACCTTCTTGGGAAAATAGTTCTTTTGAACCCATCCTCACTGTCTTTGTGAGGAAACTCATATCTCTATTAATTTTTTACTTCCTCTTTGGTGCTACTTGTATAGTTGATTGGGGCGTGTCTCTTCTGGTCCTTAGATTTATTTTTAATTATGCCTACATTATTGCTAAATACTTTGAGCACATTAGAATAACATTTAGGTTCTTCTTTTTTTGGTGTCTTTGAGCTTGATTCTCCTTTTCGTGTCTCATGGTCTTATTTATTTCCAAGACCTGTTTTGATAGAATGAGATATTTGGAAGTTGAGAATGGTATCAAATGTTTCAGTCGCTTTTATAAAATTTAAGTTCATATTCAAATGAGAGTTTTCATTCTTTTGATCCTAAGGATACAACCTCTACTTCTAGCTCCTCACAATTTCTTTCCTCTTCTTTTAACTGACTCATCAATATATCTTCTATTTTCTTAGCCACTTCTAGTCTATCTTTAGGAGGATGATAGATGCTTCATCAAAATCAAGATCTTTCTTCTCATATTTTTATAATAGATTCTTCTATTTTTTATTCTTTCTTATAATTATTTCTATTTATTCTAAGGCACCAATAATTTCTCCCTTAAGATCTGCCTCTCCATCAACATTTTCTTCCTTTGCATCTGATTTCTCTTGATTAGCGTATTGAGTTTCCATGTCCATGAGTATGAATTCTTATTTGTCTTCATTAGATGCATTTTCATCATTCTCTTCTAATGAGCTAACATCTTCTTTGAAATAAAATCATTTCTTCCTAAGAGATAATTCCCTTTTTTGGTTATAAGACTTGCTTCTATCTTTATATTCTTCTTTGTTATTACCATCTTCCAATTTTGTGTGTGTACATTTAGAAGTTCTAAAACAATTAAAACATTTGAATGACAACTTACATTTATATTTACCATATCCTATTTTCAACTTTCTCAGAAATTGAGTTTCTTCTTCATCCGATTCAGAGTTGGGATGATCATATTCCTTGTGTTTTTTTCTTTCTTTGATGCTTTGAAGGCTTCTTCCTTTAATCTTGAATTTTCTTTTCCTGTTCTCATCTCATATGTAATGAATATTCCATGTAGTTCATATATCTTCATATGCTATAGATCTTCCATGTATTCAATGGTTGGAACCCTTGCATTAAATTTCAATGGAGGAGATCTCAACGCTTAGTGAACAATTATCGATTCAACAATATTTTCACCAAATCCTCTAATAGAATTTGCAACCTCATCTACACAAAGGAAAAATCCTATGATATATTCATTTTCCTTCATATTTAAACTTTCAAATTGAATTCTTTGAGTTTGAAGCTTTTCCCACTTTACCTTTTCATCTCCTTCATAGATTCTTTGAAGCTTGTTCCAAATTTCTTTAGTGAATCCACACTGAATTACCTCAAAAAATTTAGTTTCTACAAGACCACATAAAATTGCATTCATGGATTTGCATTATTTACAAAATCCCTTTTACCATCTGGATCCATTGTAGGAGTTGCTGGAACTTGATAACTATCCATCACAAATAGCCAAATATTAGCACCAAGAAACATTAGGTATGTCCTTATCTTGATATTCTAGAAGGAATAGTTTGTCCCATCGAAGAATGGGGCTCTTTTTGGTAAAGTACCATCTTGACCACCCATTTTGTCCCTCTGAGATCTACCTTCCAGAAATTAGACGAATCCTAAAGGAACCCACTCTGATACCAATTGTTGGATTCACAATTATACTAAGAGCGAGGGTGAACCAATATAATGCATTTTTTTACTAATTTGTAAACATTTAAGCATCATAAAATATCAATCAAATTATCAAACCATAGAACATAGGATATACATGGAAATCATTAAAGGAGAAAATCACAAAACTTATTTTAATTAGTTGTACTTTTAGGCACGTTACAATATTTTGAAACACCAATCTACATAAGACACTAGTCCCCTTATCTTTGTAAGCACCAAATTTCTAGAGACACCAATCGCCACTACTTTGTAGGTACTAATCTACAAGAGACACTAATCCCCTCATATTTCCAAGCACCAACATCCTGGAGACACCAATCCACACTACTTTGTAGGCACCAACCTATAGGATACACCAATCACCTCATATTTGCTAGCACCAACCTATTGCAAACACCAATCCCCACTGATCTCTAATCCATAATATGTTCTTATCTAGTCCACTATGCTATTCTTCAATTATTTGCGGCTACCTCATCAGATATCCACTATTCTTTAATTCTTTGCAACCAACTCATTCCTCTTGGATCATTGATATTCTTTGACTCACTCTTCTCCTCACTCCATCTCAGCAATCTCCTACAATCTCTTATAATTTTGAAGAGCCTTTTCCATTGCACAACTCTATGTTAATGTCTCCACAGTGAGGCTTTTTTGTTTGATGTGCATCTTACATGTGCAACTATTAGTTATTTTCTTTGTTCACCAACACTCTTCTCACACTCTTCAGAACACATATACCACACACTTCTCAACACTTCCACACTACACATCGCTCTCGTACTACACACCACTCTCGCACTACAAACCACTCTTGCAATTCATTGCACAAATATCTCACAGTCCAAGCCATTCTCACACTTCACTACACACCACTCTCATCCTTTAACATGATTTATATATTTAAGAAGGTGCCACCTTTAGTTTTCTTTAATATTTGGCTTGCACTTTTAACATATTTTAGCTCCCTTCAGTCAAACCTATTTAAAACATAGGCACTTGAGCACCTCACATATGCCCATACATGTGACTAGGCTCTTTATCACATGTCAACTTGTATTACACCAGCACATTGGAATTGTTTATCACCCATGCATTAAGGCAACTAGGCACCTAAAACCACATGTAATGAGTAGGTTCTTATCATATCGACATCCTGGACTATCGGGAACTTTTCTAACTTAGCCATGTAAAACATAACCCCGATATTTCAATGCTCCATGGGTGCTTAGTCCTTAGGATCTATGCCTTAGCACTTTATGACTGATGGTTGTAATTGGGAACTTACCATATCAATATCGAGTTTCACTTGTATTAAGCTATCAAGTGAAAAGAACTACCAATGAGAGTGTTGCAAAACTATGACATGGAAATAAGCAAGAGGACCTCAAGCCTGCTACCTCATTCCTTAATCACTTAATCATAGTCTGACACATGGTCAATGTCGACATGCCCTTTTCCATGTGGAACTACTAACACTTGCCACATGCCACTTACCTTTACACAGTTGGCAAACCAAAAACTATAAATCTAGGTGACACATGTCCTCCACCTAGCACTTCCATGTCACTTGCTCCACCTGACATGCCATGTCACTGCTCTTGTCATTTATCTATCTATCATGTCCCAAGCATCGAGACACCATGTATTAGGAAAATCCATGAAATTTTTCATACCCGATGTTTCAAGGGCCTAATGGCTCTTGACCCTTAGGCATTATACCTTAGGGCCTTGTGAATGGGGTCTTGGCTAGGTGTCATGTCTATCGAATATCATGGAAATCCCATGAAAATTTGTATTGAAAAACTTTCTTACACACCAAATGTTCTGAGGAGTTCAATGAGTGGAACTCTATATTGGAAATTTGACTTCCACTGCCGACAATTGTTATGCAAAACTCTATCCATTTACTCATGGTTGGACCATAAAACATTCGATTTTCAAGCCACTCTGTGTGATATGAAATTTGGTGTTTTCACTGAATTTGGAGATTTCCTCCCTTTAACTTTCATTGGCCTCGACCTCGCTCCATCTGTAGCACCTGGCCCCACCAATGCCACATCACTCGTTGCTTGTTTTGTATTGTCTCAAGTAATTTTGGGGGGAGAGGGTGGGTGTCAATGGTGGTTTTTGTAAGGAAGGGAGAGGGGGGAATGAATCCTTCATTGTATGCCACATGCCCTCGGTGGTTTACTGCCTAATGTCATTTTGGACCCCCTCTTTGGTTAAGCTTTAAGAACGTTTGGACCCCAATACCAATCGTTGATCTTTGATGGCTTGTGATACACTTATCCAAGTTGCTCATTGATTTCCCTTAACCGATTCAATTTGATAGCTAACTCAAGATGTGTTGATCTAAGATGTGCAGATCTACTAACTTCCCCTAACCTTAACATCAACGACAAGACAGTGTTCAACATATATAGAGGAGACAAAAGGTGCAATTATAATGAAAGTTTCTAGCCGACATTAACAATATAAAAATAGAACTATAAGAACTCAATATCTAGGGCTTAATAAGGGTTTCAAGTTTAATATGGAGCTTATATAGGACCTAGCAAAATTTTTGTTCCTCATCTATGTGGTGAACACTAAAAAAAATTACTAATTACTGCAACCTGTGATTTAATTTCAAAATATCATTCTCACCTTGATATGACTTGATGTCCACCTTTGCTTCCATCTTGAAGAGGTATTGTGAATGGTTCAAAACCCTTAAAACTGGCTGCCTTTTATAGTTTATTTCTTTGACTCCTTTGGATCCTTCTAATCCTCGAATTTTCCATCTAATTTGACCTTTGAGTTGGAATTTCTATCTTCATTTCCAAACTTGTTTGCTAGAGATGCCATAAAGAGGTTCATATTAAGGCTAATATCTATGACATGTGCTTCTATCCTTGATAATCTATCCTTTGTCAAATCTTGATGGTTATTATAAACAGATTAATTGGCCATGGTTGGGATTTTATTGCTTCTCACTAAGACCTTTTCTTAGATCTCATGCAACTTCTCACAAACACCTAAAGAAATTTGATCTAATACCAATATGATTTATAAACTACCACATATATTCTATTGGACAATCCATCATAATAGATCTATTAAAATAAACTGAATCTATACCATGAAGGGTTAATTCCTTTAAATTCCAATTCTATTATTATAGATTGTTTTGTTTATGCATGCAATAGATTAAATGCAAAAAATGGATAACCATAAAATAAAAACAAACACCAACCACAATTAACACTGACATATGCTTTGAGAAACCCTTTTCAGAGGAAACCAAGTTGGAAGTGGAGGTTTCTTTACTCTTTTTGTTTGGAATGGAAATAATGCAAATACAAAGGAGAAAACACTCTTTATGGAGTTGCATGAGACATTTAGTCCATGGGAAACCATAGAATAAAAACCCCCTATTTTCGGCATTCCCTCTATCCACTCTCAACTACTATGCTCTACTATGAAACAAAACATACTCAAATAGAATGAAACCCCTTTGATCCCTAGTGGCCCGATTATAACATAGTCGAATAGCCAACTAGAAATTATGTTTGACTCCTTCAACTCTCAATTAGAGTTACAACTTTGACCCTTCTAGAGCTCTTCACAGTCTCCATTCGGCTAGCCCATTTTCCATGATTAACGGGGTTGACATGGAATACTCTTGTATCATAGTGGACAAAATAGGAAGATTATCTTCTAGGTGGTATAACTTTTGCATATGGATTTTGTTTGATGTCTTTATTGCGCCACTGGAAATGTATATGAGTGTATACCAATGCTAGAGGATCTCACACAATCAATAATTATTGGTCTAAAAAAAAGTTCATTTAGTGCCCCAAACTATCTCTAGAAGTTTTCATACTCTAATTCTCCAAACTGGGGCCCATTTATAAAAGTGGCCCTCTAAGCTGGTTCCTAAAAATTTCCCACTTTGAAAGCATAAATATGGATGAAAAATAATATAATCCATATAAATAATACTTAGAAAAATCAATGTATTGGATTCCCCTAATCAAGACCTCTTTCCTAAGAATTTCTTCCACAAGTCCATGGGTGAAATTCAAGGCATTGATCAAAAATACATTAAAAAATAACCTTTCCTAAATATTTTACTTTAAAGATGAAGCATATTTCCTAATTAAACATAAACAAACTATATTTATTCAAGACTTTTCAACATAGGTCAATCCTTGACATTGTTGATATTTTGGGAAAAGTTGAATGATCTTAGAAAATATTAGTTGAATTATCCTTACAATACATGAGAAATAGGGATATAGTTAAATGCATGAGGTTCCTTTTAGTATAAATGCCTCCCTCTCCTCTATTGGATTGGTGATTACATAATAGTCAACAAAGAATTAATAGATAATATTTAGGGACTTGTCTTTTGTTGGTAAAATTGTAGCTCATAGCAAAATCCTTCATATAAACCACATTTATTAGGTGTCTTTTTGGTTTCCTTCTGCTACCTAATCCAGTTGTCTAGGAATACTACTCACGAGTTTTCTCTAGTTGAAATTTGGGGGCAAACATGTTTTTCCTATAACTTTATGGAGAACCTATACCTTGCCCAAACACACAAAGGACATAGTTTAATTAATATCATGCTACAAAGAATGTCCTATTAGTGAAATGAATTTTGAGATCACTTTTGGTAAAGAATCTTGAGAAATATTGATTATAGACAAAAGTGTTATAGGAAATTATAGATTAAAACCAAGGAACTGATCAATAGTGGCTTGTTGAGTCAATGAAAGTGAGGCAATGGGATCTCATACACCAATTCGGTGTGTAACTTGGTTGTGACCTTAATTAGATTATTGTACAACTTGAGTGGGCTTAACGGTTAACATGTGTTTCTTCCTAAGAGGTCAGATTTTCAAATCCAAAGGCGAGGTAGAGAATGTACACCTCTATAGACTTTAGTAATCAAATCACTATGTAGAGGTGCTTCCCTTATCCTATAAAAAATAGGGTATCATACAACAATTTGATGTCTAGCTTGGTCGTGACCTTAAAATTATATTATTATTATTATTATTATTGCTCCCACCAAGGCTCAAGTCTCACAAGACTTGAACATCATAATAAATTAATCTCGCCTCCCCCCCAAATCACACACGACATTTTATTCGAAGGGTGCCCTCTTTATATGTGGTGAGGCATTCTATCAATTAAATGTCTCATGTAGAACAATTTTTGCTTGTGTGTTCATTGTGGCATCCTTACCCAACATTTCTACCTAGGAGAAAACTAACCACTAAACTAGGCATTAAAACATTAGCCCTCAAATGACCATTCCACCATAATAACAAAATTATGGTCTTCCATAGAGGCTTTGAATGAATCAAATATGTACATGGTGAAAAGTAATAAAATGCACCGAAACATATATGCATAGAATAACAAAAATCCATGGCAACCAAAAGTCCATTACTAAATTTAAACATAATCACAAACAATATGAAAAATGCATATATTTGCATAATAAAAAAACAGAATTAAATCTTGAATTCATAAATACATATATAACACTTTTCTTTTAATAGAATTTAGTTGAAGAAATTGGTTGTGCGCAAGCAATTTTCCACCTAATTGTATGCACCTAGTGCAAATTCCATCCCCAAGCTAGACTATGAGGCCACCACAACAAAATAACCAAGCTACAAACTTTTTAGCTCACTCAACCCAACTCATTTTCTCTCATATCTCAGTCAATTTTCTCATTTCATAATGCTCCAAGCATCTCATCTAACCATTAGAAAACCATGACACTCTCTTCCACTACCCTAATCAACATAAGGAAGATTTTTATATTTCTCTACTCAACAGTGTCTTGGGGATATATCTTCCAATGCTCTTCGAAGTGGATATAACAAGTCCAATTTGTTTATTTCCCTCCAAGAATAGCCTACAAGAAATAAACTTAGCTCTCATGAGAACAAGGAGCAACAATAACATGGTGAGTGAAGGCTTCATAACTTGCTCAACCTTTTTGCTCACATGTTGTCATCTATCTCTAATCCCAAGTTTGTGATTCTGCATTCATATTATGGATTTTGTTAATCCCAGATTAATTGTTGGTTAGCAAGGAAGAAGGAAGCATGAGAAGGGTAGAGAATGAATGTAAGAGAATTGTGAAAGAATGAATGCTAGTGAAGGGTTGAGGGAAATGATAGTTGGCATTCCTTCTAACAAGAGAACAAAGTACTCTCACTATAATATACCTAAAAGTATATTACAATAAAATTAAGCTAAAATGATGTAATGATAATTGTAGGTAGATCATTATTAATATGTAATAATGTAACGAATGATAAAAAAACATAAAATCTTAGGTTGTCATCTGGAAATAGAGCAGCAATTTCTCATAGGCCCCCTTTCTCCACCCCCTTTATGGAATCATAGCCCCTCTTTTGATTTCACATCCATCTTGGACCAAGTTTTACCATCTTATATTATATTCCATCATTAATATTTCCATATATTGAGTTCATCGTGGCAATCTTACCACATATCAATCCATCTAAGTATATTTTCATTTCTACATTTCTAAGGCCAATAGGTCCCTTTGTGTTGGCATTATGATACATATGTTGTACTTGATGGCAACCCACTCATCTCAGATGATAAATTATAGTGCAGCAAAGTTATTTTCTGGTTCACGGACTTTCACACAGAGAAAAGTTCACGCACTTTCATGCAGAAAAAGTTCCTTTCATGAAGAGAAACGTTCACGCACTTTCATGCAGAGAAAAGTTCATTCACTTTCATGCAGAGAAAATTTCCTTTCACGCAAAGGAAAGTTCACGCACTTTCATGCAGAGAAAAGTTCCTTTGATGAAGAGAAAAGTTCACGCACTTCCATGCAGAAAAAAGTTCCTTTCATGCAGAGAAAAGTTCATGCACTTTCATGCAGAGAAAAGCGCACTCACATGGGAAATCTTATGGTTGGTTCATGGTATTAGTCTGACAGTTGATCCTATGGTTTTGGTCCGTGGTATTGCATCCAAAAGTGTTGATCCCAAGTATTGGGTCCATGGTATTGAATTGTTATGGTTTTTTGTCCGTGGTATTATGAAAGGCCTAAGGCTATAAAAGAGGAAGGAGATCATTTGGCAAGGCATCTTTTGAATTATTGAATATCTGATAAAGTGCTAAATCTGGAATATTGTGATTGGGTTATGGTGCAGACCTAGATCTGAATGAAGAAGGAACCTGAGCGCAAGGAGAAAGATAAGTTCTATTGATGGGTCAAAATCTTAAGGCTGGAATAGTGGTATTTCTATATGCTTTTGATCTGTGATATGTGGCACACACTTGATCTATAAATCTGATAATCTGGGTTAACTAATATCTGAATGTTTGAAAGAATGAATTTATAGATCTGTACGCAGGTCTCTGAATAGTGAAGTAGCGTACATCTCTTGATTTATGTTCTAGGTGCTTCTGTTTATTGCTACAGTGTTCTGGGTTCAGAAGTGGGGTGTGATTACTGTTATTATGATTTCAATACAGTCGTCAAAGAAGTGTTTATTTTGATTCAGTTTTGATTGGTGAAAATATGATTGGTTGATGCGGAAATTTTTTATGATTGATGTTATTTGTGGATCTAGTCTGAAAATTTATGAAACATGGTCCCTGGAAGGAAGAGAAGGTTGTAGTCTTCTGCAGGTAGCAGCCTGCATACTAGTATCTCAACTAGTACAAGAACTAAGGGGGTTGTAGCTCCCTTCCAAGAGAAGCCGGAAAACGAGAGAGGGTTGTAGCTCTCTGCAGGTAGCAGCCTGCGTACTAGTAAAGGACTGCACCAGTACAGAATCATTGTAAAAAGAAGTTTCTAATTGAAAAAATAGAGACATATTACAGCAGGTGGTTTTCACCCACATTGGGTTTCCACCTTATATCTTGTGTTCTTGTGTGTGATTGTCTTCTGCTCTATTTTTCTATTCCTAGTTATTGTCTATATGATCCCAATGCACAGATTAATGTTCAACATCTGTAGAATATTTTAAATTATAAGTATGTATGGTATACGCGGGTTTCCTTATCTGTAGTTTCATATATACGCGGTTTTCTCTAACTGAAGTAGCGTATATGTTCTGGGTTTGAAAAAGAAAATAATTGACCAGATAATATTGATTCACCCCCCCCTCTCACTATTATTTCCAACAATTGGTATCAGAGTGGGTCCTTCAGATGAAGCTTGATCGCTTGAAGGAAGATATATCATCATGAGCAAATACGAGAGAGAAGCATCAATCAGGCCACCAATTTTTGATGGGACCAATTTCGTCTATTGGAAGGTAAGAGTTACGACCTATCTTCAATCTCTTGGTACAAAAGTCTGGGATATCATAGATACAGGGTACACTTTTCCATCAGCAACTCCTACAGATCCGGCTGAGAAAAAGCAGTTTGAAACTAATGCAAAGGCTGCCAATACGCTATTAGGATGTCTATCTCAATCAGAATTCATCAAGGTTATGCAGTATAAAACCACAAAAGAAATATGGGACAAGATCGTTCTGTGCTATGAAGGATATGAACAAGTAAAAAGAGAAAAACTTCAAACCCTCATAATTCAATATGAAAATCTCAGAATGTACAATGATGAAAGTGTGTCTAACTATTTCCTACGCATAGATGAGATTGTTAATTGTATGAAAAATTTGGGTGAAAAAATAAAGGAGGCTGCTGTGGTTGAAAAGGTTCTGAGATCTTTGTCTTCTAAATTTGAATCAAAAGTTTCTGCAATAGAAGAAAAGGAGAATCTACATAAAATTACCATGTCGCAACTACACATAATTCTAGCTACTTATGAAATGAGGAAAGGGGGACCATCAGACAGAAGAGAAGCCACATTCAAGGCCTCATGGAAGGGAGATTCTTATGACTCAGGACATATGTCAGAAGAGGAGGAAGAATAAAATTTTGTCAAGAAACTTTAATGGGGTGCTAGAAGATTCAGAGGTAAGTTACCTTTCAAATGTTTTGCTTGTGAAAGAGTTAGCCACTATGTCGCCAAGTGTCCTCATAAAGGTAAGGAACATGTTGGATGGAACAAGAAACAGAATGTAAATAAGAAAATCTATTACACTCATGAAGATAGTGATGGATTTTCAAATAGTGATGAAGATGAACAAGGTAATAAGTATAGACTTTTAATAGCTTTTGAAGATGATGATTTCATGGATGCTATAGATGAAGAAGGTCTTTATGAAGAGATTTCTAAACTCAAAATTTGTTTAGAAGAGAAAAATATGATTATTGATACTCTGCAATTCCAATTGGCTGAAAGTGAAAAACATCATGAAAAGTTAGAATGTGAAATAGTGGGACTTAGAAAAGAGATTGAGAAAACTAAAGCTCTTAATCTTAGATTTGTTAAAGGATCTGAAATGTTAGATGAGATTATCAAAGTACAACATTCTCCACTAATCAAGACAGGTCTGGGATATAATGAAGAAGAATCTCAAGAACAGAAGCCATCCACCTCCAAAAGTTATATTGATGCAGCAAGGAGAAGTGAACAAATTGACAATCAACAACAAAGGCACAATGCTGCTCACCAGGTAAATCAAGGACATCTTTCTTCAAGAATGAGCAGAGATCACCAAGTAAATCAGGGGCAATCTGCTTCAAGGATAAACAAAAGCTACAACAGACCACAGGTAAATCATTCTCAATTTGTTTCAAGAATGAATGTCAATGAAAACTACAATCGTTCGGTCTGCAGGGTTGATAATCGCAGGAATTTCTTCAATGTCCAATGTTTCTCTTGTCATAAATTTGGACACAACGCAGCTCAGTGTGTTGCCTACCAAACAATCATGACTAGAGAAACTCAAATATAGAGGAGTATGATTGGAATCATGAAAAGGACCTACAATAACGTTTCAGCTCTTGAAAATGAAATAGAATGTTCTATTTGTAATAATTTTGGTCATGAAGATTCTGAATGCATGAGCAGGTTTTGGCAGGAAAATCAGAAGGAGCAAGCCTCAAATATCAAAACATGGAGAATCAAAGAACTACAACCAGAAAGATGTGGTATAGCCATATATGCAGAAGGGCAGGAAAATAAATGGTACATCGACAGTGGATGTTCAAAACATATGAGAGGTGATAAAGAAAAACTTCAGTCATATAGTGCCTTGGAGAAGGAGAAGAAGGTCTCATTTGGAAATGACACCCCTGCACTCATAAAAGGTAAAGGTTCTGTTCTTTTAAAA
>APFE031754829.1:163628-186366 GCA_000404065.3 Pinus taeda
CACCCCCCTTTCAATGTTATTTCCAACATAAATGCATAGATTGACTAACTTCAACTTAAAATAATTAAGATACGGAAGGACACTAATATTAAAGGATTTAGAAAATAATCTACAGAGATTAATGCTCTTCTCATCCAAAAACAAGTGAACTTCTGTAAGAAGTTGAAGATCATCAATGAGCTGTGAAAAAATAGTGACTCATTGATACATCAAATTTCTGAATTAAGAACATACTATGAAGATGTCAACAACAAGATTTCTGATTTCATCACTTAGAAGGATAGTTCAGATGGAATAAAAGAATATCTTCCCAAAATACAAGAATCATATGAATATATGCTTTCAAAGATTGGGATATTAGATTAAATCATGCTAAACAAGTGATTTATAGAGCGAGAGACCTAGCAAGCCAAATTACCAAAATAGCAAATGATAATATTATTACTGAGTGCCTAGGAGAATGCCTTCCAGATACTGAAACACTCACTGAGTACTGGAATAACAAATCTAAGGAAAAATAAGATAGAATCAAGAAATTATCTAAGTTAAATCTTGAACATCATCAAAAGTTGTTGGTAAAACCCTATGGTCAATGGTTAGTTCTTCACAACCTTGTTAATACGACTGAATACATGTTCCCACTTGTTTCAGATGCCTTGTTTATGGGATGGATGCAGGTCAGGCAAGCTCAACCCATAGAATTGAAGTCGATGGAGGCTACTTACAGGTTACGAGAGAAAATGGGAGAGATGTGAATCTCCCATCTTTATTTTCTTGTTAACAATGAACCCTATTTTTGTGTTTTTTTTTCCCTATTTTGAGGAGTGTTTGTTTTAACCTCCTCAACAAAATATGCATTTTTTATTTTGATAATATAACTTTTATTTATAAATACCCTGTCATGTATTTAGAGAAGAGGTTCATAATTTTTGTAATAAGACTCAAGGAACTTTCACTTTTGTATTTCTTTGATAATTTTAATAAAAAGGTTGGGCTAGAGTTTGTCTTCTTCCATGAGAAGAGCATTGATATATGTGGTACGATTATCTTTATATTGATGCTATGTTTTATGTTTAAAATTCAATCAAATTTGTATTACTATTTTATTAGATGCAATATTACAACTGAATTAAACAATGCTTCACTATTGAAAAGTGTATTAGTTGTTATCTTTAGTTGAATGATATAATTTTTTATGTAATATGTGCTTAAAAATTATATTGATTAAACATTTAATCAATTTAATTATTTTTTAATTCGTTTTAACTCTTTTAAATGTTTTATGATCTATGTTGTCTTTCATTTATAAAGGAAATTTTATAAAATCACATATGCAAAGTTAGTTATATGCGGGAATTAGATAATAGATACAGATTTATTTATTTTCATTCATATTTACACTATTAAATTTATTTCACCCCATCTATACCACACCTCAAATTACATCATGTATTTTAATGGGAAACAGATCCCTATATCCCCAATCATAACTGCTATCCCAAACAGAAAAGGAATGGCATTCAAGTTCTCAACTAGGTGGTTTTCCCGATGTTGAGGCAAAGAAATTCTGAGTCATCAAAATTTTTCACACTAGAAGGAGGGCCGCAACTTTGAATGGAAAAAATAACTAAACCTAAATCTAAAGTCCATTCTAAGAGTCACTCCCCCTCAATATCACCTCTAAATTCTAGATCTTCTTCTAAAACCACTACTTTTAGATAAGAAGTTAAACAAACATCTACAAAATATCCTAGATCACTAGCTCAATGTTCCAATCCACCTTCCTCTCATCAGGTATCAGAGGTTGAAACCTTAATTGAAACAATGGAAAGTATTTTTATTTCCGAAGAAAAACCTCAACAATCAAAGGTATATGAAAGTAGTGTATCTTCATCATTCCAACCTACTTGAATTTTAACTCATTCTAAGAGTGAAAAATTTGGATTTACTCCATTCGACTTTCCTCTTCCTTCTTTTCTAAATAAGACAAAGAAATTTGAGCCACAAATATCCACTAGTGATATTTTTTCAAATTCACCTCCACAAACACCTTCATTCCATACATTATGTCCAATGAATCCTCTTGTTCATACCCATTCTTCTCAAATTACTGATGCCAACTCATTTAGCACTAATACAAAATCTACCTCTTTTTCCATACAAACACCTTCTACGTCAACCTTTCCCCAAACTCCAACAATGGCAGGAAGTAAAAAAATAACAACCACCTCCACCACCAATTAGACGATGGGCCATTCGTGGAGCTGTGAAAATTCCATCACCTCTCCACGATATACCTAAATATCATCAAAGATAGCTACCAAAATTTAATCCTGATGATGGACTACTCGCTGAAGAACATCTCCACAATTATATGTTAGCCATTAATCTAAATGGGGTAGCTGAAGTAGACTGTGTAGTAAGATTATTTCCATACACTTTTGCAAGATCTATAGATTCATGGTATTTTTGATTACCATAGGGGTCCATTACTACGTGGGACATATTTGAAGAAATTTTTTTAACTAACTTTGGTGATGATCACACTACTACTTTTATTAATGATCTCTCCAAAACTAAAACAAGTCCCAATGAAAAAATCAAAGATTTCAATTCTAGATTTAATAAGCTCTTGAATAAAACCTCAGATATATCGAAACCTAGTGTTGATGTGTAGAATGAGTGGTTTATATCTCCCTTACATTCAAATATCACATTTTTTGTCGACAGGGCTAATAGAACGACTCTAGTAGAAAACATGAAAGAAGCATTAACAGTTGAGAAAATGATACTTACTTTAGGAAAAAACTGCACCTAATTAAAGAAAAACCAAGAAGGTTACATTTAAGGATGAGCCTAAGAAGAAAACTCAAAAAGATCCTTTTGATCTCGAAGGACACTCTAGTAGAAAACATGAAAGAAGCATTAACAGTTGAGAAAATGATACTTACTTTAGAAAAAAAAACTAAGCCTAATGAAAGAAAAGCCAAGAAGGTTACATTTAAGGATAAGCCTAAGAAGAAAACTCCAAAAGATCCTTTTGATCTCAAAGGACTACAGAAAGTCCTCAAAACTATGTCTAATGAGATGGTCGAGATTAAAAAACAAGTGGTTGAATCTTCAAAGAAACCTTTCAAACCCTTTAAAAGAACTCATACTTCACCCTCCCAAACCCCCTATGTCATATCAAATGCAGAATCATATGAAGAATGTGATGAAGAAGAAATAGTTATGTCTGCCAAGGATTCTGAAGATGAAGAATTTGTAGAAGTTCACAGGCTTTGGTAATTTATCCTCCCCACTTCTAACAATGAAGAATAACATGAAGCCTTAACTATAAGTACAAGAAGTAAAATGCCACCTAATTCTCCTCAGACAATCTAGAAATGTAAAACTTATACTTTTGCTACTAAGTACAAGAACATCAACAGAACAGTCCCTTATTCTTCTTCTAATCATCCATCTACATCAAAAAAATTGGTTGTCTCAGATAACATTGAGTATAACCTAGTGAACGATATGAAAAAAGTCAAGGCTAACATTTCTTTATATGAAGTTTCAAAATTAAAACAATGGCAGAAGTATCTTCTTAATGAATTGAATGCATCTCCTTTACCAGTAGCTGTTGCATCTAAAGTTTCTCAATGAATAGGTAATCCTCCGGCTAATTCTACAGAGAAAGTTGATTCCACAGATGCTATCTTGATTGGAGACATATCACATTCACACTTCCCCCATTTCATTTAACTTTTGAACTCTTTAATAAAAACATGAAAAATTGCTTAGTCAATTCTAGAGCATCATCATTCATATAATGCCGCAATCAGTTTACTCAAAGAACATATCTCCTTAGAATTCTGATGGTCATATAGTGAAACTCGATAGAACAAAATTTAAAGTATTGGGATAAATCAACTCATTCCTCATTAGACTTTCTTCTAATCCTGAAGTATTTCAAATCATTGGCATTCTAGTTGCTGATATTCTAGGTTTATATGGTTTAATCCTAAATAGAGATTGGGCTGAAAAGTTACATCGTTACTTTGCTATAGACTGGTCTCATATGTGATTGACATATAATGGAAAACCAAATCAAATCTATGTGGACAGTGAAAAACCTATGAAATATTCAGTAATGGATAGAGATGGATAAAATGAACCAGTCATCTTCACTAGTAATATTCCTAGGAATTATTTCTCAGAGTATTTTTGGGGTAACTTCAAAGGTTACGAATCACCTTTCTCGATTAATTATATCACTTCACAAATTGAAAACTATTCACAGATAGATTTATCCAAGTGTGACAATGTTGTAGATAAACCTTTAATTAAATATTTGTTTTGTACTTTGTATTTCAATGGATCTAGATCTAGTGATGGTTCTGGAGCTGGATGTGTCTTAATTAGTCTTGATGGAGAAAGAACAATGCTAGCTTTCCGATTAGAGTTTGAATGTACAAACAATGTTGCTGAGGATGAAGCTTTGGTTCAAGGCTTGTACAAAGCAACATTTCTTAATGTCTAGTATCTTCAAGTATTTGGAGATTCAGAAATTGTTATCAACCAAGTAATAAATACTATTCATTATATCTCCAACCATTTGAAACATTTCCGGACTCTACTTCAATCTCTTACTTCACATTTCTTGGATTTTCATATTTCTCTAATCCCTAGACTTCAAAATGGTAGTGTTAATTTATTAGCCAATGTTTCATCCAAAATAATCCCACCTGAAGATTTCAGCCTAGTTCAATTTTTGAATGAATTAATTTTTTGCCCTTCCATTCCTAATAACATTACAAACTGGTGCATGTTTAATGATGATGTAAATATCTTAAGTTTTTTAACATTAGAAGAATCATATTCTGATCAAATAATTGACGAAGGTGAACATGATAGACAAACGGAATAAGAAACTGAGGATAATTCTCTTCCCATGTCTGTGATTAAGCACGAAAACATTTATGATCTAAAAGGTAGATTCAAGAAAGTATCCAATTGTAAACTTCAGATTTCAACATTGAGGTTTGAATTAGTAAATCTTGGATCTAAATCTAAACCTCAAAATTTTAATTTAGGACTGTCTCCTTCTCCTAATGAGAGATTAGGTTTTATTCTTCTAATGAAGAAATATAAATTTCTCTTTGCTTGGAATTACGAACATCTAAATATTTATGATACTTCCATCATCCAAAACACCATCCCAATGATGCATGATGTCAAGCATGTTCAGCAGAAATTAAGATAGATTCATCTAAAAATGGAGAATCAAATTAAAAATGAACTGAATAAGCTCCTTAAAGCAAAAATAATTTTTCTAGTGAGGCATTCCAAATGGGTATCCAATTTAGTACCAGTCAGGAAGAAGAATGGTGACATCAAGATTTGTATAGAAAAAATCTTACAGTCAGTCACTGGTTATGAGCTTATGTCTTTTCTTGATGGTTTCTTAGGTTACAATCAAGTACTTGTTCATCTAGATGATAGACTAAAGATGACATTTAGAACTAAATGGGGAACTTATGCGTATTAGAAAATGCCTTTTGGATTAATAAATGTAGGGGCTACTTTTCAAATGGCCATGGAAATCACTTTCAAATGTCTAATTAAAAGAACATTTATTGTTTATTTGGATGAAATTACGATATATTTTAAGAAGAGAAACAATCACTAATAGAACCTGAAACAAATATTTGAGAGATGTAAAAGATATGGGATTTCTCTTAATCCTAAAAAATCCTAGTTCACTCTAAGTGAAGGAAAAATTCTAGGATTCATTGTCTCTAAATAAGGAATATGTATAGATTTAGAGATAAATTCGGCTATTTCTAAAATCCCTTTGCCCCAAAATAAAAAAATGATGCAATCATTTTTAGGACATTAATTTTATAAAGAGATTTGTTCCTGATTTTTCCCAAATTGTTTTACCTTTACAGATGATGATCAAGAAAAAAATTGTTCTTAAATAGGGATATAATGAAAGACAACCCTTTCAAGCAATCAAACAAGCCATAATTGACACCCCTCTTTAATCACTCCCAATGTCTCTGATCCTTCTATTTTATATACTTTTTCGTTTGAATTGTATTATGTAGCAGTGCTAACACAAATCAAAGACCAAAATATAGAAGAACTTATCTCTTTCTTTAGTTTGAATTTTCAAGCAGAAAAGCTCAATTATTCTGAAGTAGAGAAACAAACCTTTGCAATCTTCATGACTATCAAACATTTCATACCATTTCTACTAAACTCCCATACAAAAGTTATTGTCCCATTCTCAATAGTGAGACAATTACTTGCAGAGAAAGAGCATATTTAAGAGGGCATGGAATTCAACCCACTTGTTTCTATGCCTTCCTAATATAATATTGAATGAGAAATATTGTTGATTAGCCATATGTAACATCCTGCTAGCACCATGGGCCAAGTTTACCCCTGTTGGTCCATAGATAAAAACCCAGTTGTTGGATTTGTTAGTTTCTAAGGCTCAAGGTATAATTTTTTTTTTTCAGTTTTGGAGGTGGTTTTTTATCTTCATAAACACATTTAATTTTTTGGAAAACTTCCAAAGGGGCAAGGAGAAACCCTAAAATAATATTACATTTCTGGTATCCAAATTTCCTATGATACCACAGGGTAATTCTTTGTGGTCCCATTATCTTCCTGATCTACTCTAGGAAAACCTATGAAACAATCGGGTAATTAGTTTATAGTGAACGCTAATTACACCTTTGTTCAGATTCATGCTTCTCTAGACGCAAAGGAGTGTCCCTAATAATAATGTATTGTCAATACTTTAGAATCTACACTGTTATAACAAATCATAGCCACATGAAGTATTTGTCCTTCATATGCATGCAAGCAACCAAGGACACAAGAAAGATTAAGTTAAATGATATGAGAATAGTCCACTTCAGAGAGAAGCCATACTATGAAGGATGAAAGAAGAGATGGATGCACCTTAAGTGAGTAATATCAAAATAAAGGCGCTTAGTCCACACACTACTACATTGAAAGAAAAACTATTAACCAATAGATTTGAATAGGTGTAACATATGGTATAATCAAACCCTATGTAATGTCCACTTTTAATTAAATCAAAAATACATTGTACTTTCCATTTCAAGAAGTCAGAAGACACAAATCATGGCACATATTTTAATAGGTTCTATCTAAACTTCAATTCCACCATTACTTTCGATCTCACTTAGGATTGACTGAGAAACATTAACAGTGGTCTCAAATAATACTTTCATTTTCTAAAGTTACTGACATTTGCAATACGATATACCCATACAACCTCTTACAACTATTTATAAAATATTTAGTTTGTTGATTTTAATTCTTATAGTGTCTAAGTGGAGGTTGGTTTTAATCCTATCTTCTTTGTGATGGATTGAATCTAGCAACAAGTATTCATAGAGTATCACTGAGTGTGACTTTCCAAAAGGGCCTAGTGCTGGCTAGATATAGATAAACATCTTTAATAAAGTGATGAAAATTTACTTTTTTTATCAATAATTTCACCTTTCACCTTATTATATCTCGTTTAAGTCATATGATTCATATTTCCATTTTATTGAGATATAAAGAACGTACTCCACTAAATCTAAACCAAATTCCCTTGGACTTAGTGGTAAGCTACCTCTTCACTGCATCATATATGAATCAATATGAATTCCAATATTTTTAACATGGATAGAAAAGATACCATGGAACAAAAACCTTTATATGGATCAATAGATCCACCCAACCATTATATCGATGAATTTAAGTTTTTAGATGACGAATAATTATGAAATACTACATTTTCAAGATTTGTTATATTAGCTCTATCAAGAGACAATTTCCCTGGTTCTGCCCCAGGCTATGCATGGCCCCTTTTTTCTTTTCTATTGAAACTCTCATGTTGTTGTCATACACAATTCATTTTAAGTGAAAAATGGAGAAAGGTCCTATGTACCATTCCATCATCTTCAAACCATTACGAACATGTTCTCCAAGTAACTTGGTATGCAGTCCTAGACTTCTAGGTTGTGCCTGATTGATGTCTCAGACTTTGGACAAGGGTTTAAATGTGACAGTCCCCCAATTATTCCCTTCATGGATTTTAAATAATGTAATTATAATGAAAAAAAAAGAAAAGAGAGAGAAGTGGATCATGGAACACATATTCCAATTCTTAATAGGGATTATTGGTTGAAGGCCTTGTTGTTTTCATGGACCAAAAGAGGTTGACAAGTGGCATGCAAAGAGAAAATAATTAAATGTCACAAGATCATTGGCTAGCCAGAATTTTGGGGGGTGACAAGTCCAACAACCTTCAATAATATGAAACTAAACATTAACTAAGTAGTATATGATGGGTTGAAAAATATCTTAAGATGATAAGGAAAAAGAAATCGAATATCCCCTCATGTCATGGGATAATGTGAATTACCTATGCTGTGGGGGAAATTATGGTGAGGAACAAAGGGATTGTCCCAGATATATTTGGGGAAGGAGGAATGAAAGAGGGCAGGAGAGTGCACATGTCAAGATAAATCTGCATGATGTAATGCAAAGGTGAGATGTTAATCTAACCTATTGATTGGATATTTTCTAAACTTATTTTGTAATGAAATTGTATGCACTATGACAACTGTGTGCAACATAGTAGTCAATTTCTATATCAGTTGTAAAAGGATAGCAATGGATTGCTCTATCTAGACTTATACCCACTAGGCCGATATTCTTGCATCATTTTTCTTAACTAAATGAGGAACTCCCTTAAATTCTTTGTCTATAGAACAAATGGATTAGTATGGTTAAGGAAGTAAGCCCTAATTTCTTTGCTAGGTTGGTACTAAGTTTCGCATGGAAAAAGGATAGTAGCCACGGATGATGACTAGATTCTTTAAAAAGGAAATTGATTCCACTGAGCCACAAATTGGAGCATCTCCTTGCACTATAAATAAAAAATTAACGAAAGCCTACAACTTATGATATTTTGAATAGGGGTGGAGACTTTTTCTGTAGATTCCCTCTTGGGTGGAGTCCAATTGGTTTCCCTACTCTAAATTTGTCTTGAACAAGCACTATAATGTCCTCTGGATTCCCAATATAGTGTGGAGGTACTAAAGTAACCATCTAGAGTCCCTAAAGGGTGAAGAGAATTCTTGAAAACCCTCAAGGGCAAAGGAATATTGACTTTGGAATCCCTCAATGACAATTGGGTGGAGGAAATTTCCTCTGGAACCCCAAGAGAGACGTAAAGGGTCATATATGGTGGATATTTCCTAAGTCTCTAGAATCCCTTGTTTTGCTCCCAATCTCATGGGTGGAAAATGCCTACCATTAGAGCACTGGAGGAGAATGAGGGACCTTATGCTCATGCCAAACAAACACCTTAAGGTCAACGTCATTTTATGAGTAGCACTCCAATAGTGGAATACATTTAATGGGTTCCATGGTTGTATATCAACAATCGATGTGTATGCATTAGCTATAACATAATCCCATTTCCGGCATTTGTATAAACAAGGATTTTCTTAAAAAAAAAGGTCATGTAAACTGACAGACCTTCCTACTTAGAATGGGTTACTGATGATTTGAATTTTGTGTTTATTCAGATCTTCATCGCATATATAGCTTAGGAATCTACAGTCATCCACCTGTAATAGATGAATCCATTTCCATTCCACTCGCCATGATTGATTTCACATAATCCTAAGTTTTATTTTGTATAGGAATAGAGATTAATAAAGTGTTTTTTCACTGTCTTCATGATCTCTAGTGTCACCTGCAATTTGAGTTTGCATGAACTATAAAGTGTGGATAAAACATGACATAACTGCATCTAATGATAATGACATGTTGTGTCTACTTTGTAAATTAGAGGGAATATTGTATCAGTTTACCATGAGAGGATACATACAAGGTGCCCCCACTACAATATATCACTTGTAAAAAAACTGGCACGTGGTAGGACATATAACTTGGTCCAAAATGGTAGAATAATCTAGCTATGGATAGTGAAAGGAAAATCTAGTTTTAGGGAACCTGGAGAGTTAGATCCCTCCTGCAAAGTTGGATTTGATTCAAGCTATTATCAGGCAGATAAATTGTTAACATTGAATGCCCTAGATTTCTTAACAGGCCCAAGTAGTTAAACACGCTCCCATGCTAACTTGAAGGGATAATCCAGGGGTTTGACTACAATTGGTCATCATCTAAACCTTTCTAAATTTTTCTGAGCTCTGAATCAAGACGTCTCTAACATATGATGCCACCATATATGATTTCTAAAATTATTGGGTTAAATTGTTGATCACATAAAAAAATGAACTATTCTGCATGGAATCTAATAACGACCTAGAAGATGTTATTTCCATAGATTAGTTGCAGATAACAACAAGATCTGGAGGTAGGAAAATGTTGAATGTTTCCGATAACATGAACAGGTAGAATGAACTTGTGTTTAAAGGTGACTAGGACATACATATAGATATGTCACTATGTTTGTGCTACAAAATTTTGGCATGATTTGGCTAATTGATATAGATGAGAATTATTTAGTCTTATGTCATGATACTTGACAATAACTTGGAATTCTGATTTCATGATTGAGATATGGTTTGACTATATCTCTCTCTATGATAGAAAATTTGGACTTGACCTAATGACTGATGATCCGATTTGATAATTGTTGATTTGCCTTGATGTATATGATATGTGGGCATAATGACTTATGTGAGTATTCGGAAAAGAGATTTTGTGTTAGCCTTCTCATTTGTAGCATAATGGTTGAGGTTCTGATAGTTGTGACTCAACATGAAAATGGAACCTGCATGACCTATCATTGGTATATGCATTTGCACCTAGTGTCAGAAATGACTTGTATTATGATTATGAGAATGATTTGATCAAGATCAGCTTGCTAATGCATGGTTGATGACAACATTTTGGCATAATAAATTAAGTCATGATTTGATATGAGCTCTCCCTATCTCCTTTTTGGAAGAATTGATTATGTGATGTTGATGACTTTGATAATGGTTGTGATCTGTAACTTTGATAAGATGACTCTATTGTGTGATGGTACAACATTCATTTATGTAATGTTGGCTTAGAAAGGCATTATGCTTAGATCGTTGAATGAAGTCAGGATGATGAGTTCCAAGCTATGGATTTGATTCATCAGGGTATTTTTTCGTTCTAAAATGGGCCTCCAAAGGATATTATAAAATAATAGTGGAAATAATAAATAGGGTTAGATGACATCATCAAATTTTAGAGGGAAAAAATAAAAAGTTATTTTTATCAACTCGTATTTTCAACTTATTTCCCTATGGGTTTACTCAAATTTCGAGTGTAAACACTCATTGGATGCATAATGTGATTCCTCATCCAAGGAGTAGACATTTTACATGCTTTCTATGGAACCTGCTACATGAAAACTGAGAAATACATGAACAACGTGATTGCAATCACATTTTGTCATGTATTTCTCATTTTTTCATGCAAAAGGGTCCATCGAAAGTATGCAACATGGTTACTCCTTTGAAGAGAAATCAAATTATGCATGCAACGAGTGTTTCCACTCGAAATACGAGTAAACCCATGTGGAGATAAGTTGAAAATGTGAGTTTAAAAGGCAGTTTTATTTTTTTATTATATTTTAATATTTTTACCTTTTTACTCCAAAAATGGTGAATCATCCCCCATGGTTGAAGTCAGGATGATGAGTTCCAAGCTATGGATTTGATTCATTAGGGTATTTTTTCGGTCTAAAATGGGGCTCCCAAGGATATTATAAAATAATAGTGGAAATAATAAATAGGGTTAGATGACATCATCAAATTTTAGAGGGAAAAAATAAAAAGCTATTTTTATCAACTCGTATTTTCAACTTATTTCCCTATGGGTTTACTCAAATTTCGAGTGTAAAGACTCATTGGATGCATAATGTGATTCCTCATCCAAGGAGTAGACATGTTACATGCTTTCTATGGAACCTACTACATGAAAACTGAGAAATACATGAACAACGTGATTGCAATCACATTTTGTCATGTATTTCTCATTTTTTCATGTAAAAGGGTCCATCGAAAGTATGCAACATGGTTACTCCTTGGAAGAGAAATCAAATTATGCATGCAACGAGTGTTTCCACTCGAAATATGAGTAAACCAATGGGGAGATAAGTTGAAAATATGAGTTGATAAGGCAGTTTTATTTTTTTATTATATTTTAATATTTTTACTTTTTTACTCCAAAAATGGTGAATCATCCCCCATGGTTGACATCATCATCTTGAATCCTATTGGTTCTTATAAATTTTATTTCGGTTGTACATTTTTCTTAGGAGACCCATTTTAGACCTCAAAAATCCCCTAATGATTGTTTTAGTTTTACATCCAGATGGTCTAATCTTGACAAGTGATGAGCCTTTGATAATATAAATTAGAGGGAGATAGATTATGAAACTCGAAATGAAGTATCATGGAATAATGAATCGATTTATGGAATTTGGAAAACAAATTCTATATTGCAAAGCTATTGGAATTTTTTTTTGAATAATCGAAATAAAAATCCTTCGATACTCTCATTTAAAGATTAGAGATGTTGGTTAACTTGACATGGCATCCGAATGTTGATTGAATCATTGATGTTTCATTTTGAACATCCATATACATATACGTATACATATACATATACATATACATATACATATACATATACATATATATGATGAGCATATAACCTGAATAAATTCATAAGTGAGTCGGTTCATTCACATAGAGTTTCCATTGAGCATCCCTTGAAATATCTACCTGAGATATTCTATTTCTGAATTTGAGAGAGTTCTCATGTGATATTAATTGCATGGATGTATTTTGGTTGATAAAAATTATTGGTAAGCACATTTGGATGTTTCTTTAGTATGAGATCTACCATGATATCTTGGAGGATGAGTACGATGTTGCTAGGATGGCTAGATGTGAGGAAGGATGAAGAAGCCCCTTAGAGATTTGTTTGAGAATGATCTATATATGGTGTGGATACATTGTGATGACATAGAATGAGATATGATTAGCAAAAAGTCCCATATTTATAGTTGGGACCAAGATACTCTCACATATTGAGTCAGTACAAATATTCGGAAAATGCTTAAGGTTATGGTTTGCACCTCCTTGAGAGGGAGGATGATTATGGTATCCTTTTGTGATATATATGATTATTTATGTTCTAATATGATATTTGATTTGATGTCATGTATGAAAAGGAAACAACTTCTATTGAGACAAGATGATACTAGATTTGAGTATGATGAGAGCAACATTGATCGAGGACACTGAGCTAACTCTTCCACATTGTTTTTAGCTTCGAGCATGAGTAATTGGGATAGAGGGTTCCTCAAGTTTAGGGAACTTTGGAAAAAAGGGTATTACCCCTATCTATTGCCCAGGGTTGAATATGTTTCTCGCCTATCTTCATAGGGTCGAACAATGTTGCTCCCCTATTTGATCTTTGCGGAGTACACCCCAGTTGGCATCATACCCACAAGATGGGCTTGTCGGGAATACTGCTCCTCATTTGGACAACAAGTTGAGAGTTTACTTGGGGTGTAAAACCCAAGTAAATTATGATGCAAGTGTTCTACAACATGACTATTCAATGTCATCGATGGGAATATCTGTAGGAAATAGGATGGCTTGAGATAACCCTATGTAGTTCTAGGTTGACACTGAGCTTCATGATGAGATCCAAGGGTCAATATTTTCTCCCCTATGTGTTTATATATCCAATTTCTCGATATAGGGTTATATATGTATAGTTCCCGCATGAAATTATGGGTTGATATGTTCTCCTCGATGTAGTTACAGGTTGATATGTTCTCCTTGATGATATTCTCTTCGATGAAAATTAATGGTGATATCCTGGGTAGTATCTGGTTGGCAGAGATTCCAGGTAGCAGCCTTATGGATAGCATGTGGTAGCTTAAGCTCCCCTCTGGTATCAAATTCTTCTTCTTCTAGATTTGAGAATGTTCAACATACGAGGAGGAATAATCAAGAGAAGAAGGAATAAGAAATGGATAGATAGAGATGTGCATTGATGATTTGTGATGATCAGATGCATGAGGTAGCCATTGCATGATGACTACATGACATAGATGATCGGGGATGATATCGGATGACACTTAAAGACACAAGAATGACATTTTGATCGATGGACAAATATTGGCAGGTGTAATTCTCCTTAGTTGAGAGGTAGTTTTAGTTTTATCAACTACAATAAAATTCCATCTTGGACAAATCATATGGCTAATATGATGATTTAATTATGTTCCTCTTTTTGAGAGGACCAAAATTGAGCTAAAGATCACCTTATTTGGACAAGCAAAAGTTAATTTTTGAATTTATTTAGTCACTCATGTATATTGTGTTAGGTCGTCCCTCAGCAGATGTTAAATTGGATAGGTTAGCATCAACCCTAATTGGAACCTCAAGAAATCTTATAAATATAAGAGACATCAAACTCTTTTTGACACATTAATAAAGCCATATTATCTTCTCTTATTGTCTTGGTTCGCACAGGTCTATCAGAGGAAAGTTCATGCAAGGGTCTGAAATCTCAGGTGTGCAGCTCGCACTGATCTAAGGTTTTATTACTCAATCGTTGGCATAGAACTAGGCATTCTAGTCCCTAGATGCTATAACATAGTGGTCAAGAGAGCATCTATAAATGCCTAGACACTGGCACATAAGCCTACAAGATCGTCCATGGTTTTAGAGATAGTTCAAGCTATATTGGTCCCCAGACACATGCACAATATGGTCCTGAGAGCATCCGAGCTGCCATATATGATCACACAGTAGCCTTATGAGAGAATCAATGGTTTGAGGAAGATCTGTGTATGGTTGACTGCGAACAATGTCATCTAGTTCACTTGGGAGCATCCAGATCTTCTCCGGAAGCAATCTTCTAGTTCTACGGAGAGCGTCCAAGATGGGTATAGACGCTTGACAAATCCTCATCCTTGCATTTGGGACTCAAATATGAGATTTCAATATTCTAGATATTATGCTTAACAACAACAGTATTCAACAATATCGAGCAGTTGACTACAATATCTGACAACACATTAAAACCATCAAAATGAGGATTTTGATTATAAGCATGATTAGATCTGTTTCATGGATATCATAGTTGTCTTTTCGCATCAATAAAGTTATGGATCATTGTACTCTCTTTTTTTGAATTATTTGATCACGAGCTAAGAAGAAGAATATTTGTAAGGGTTTTCCCCATAGTGGGATTTGCCCTGGTCTCAGACTAATCCTGATGTCTCTATGTGTGTGTAGGTTTTTCTTCTATTGCTCCTTTATATTCTGTTGCATTAATGATGATGATGTTTTTCTTTATATATAATTACATATGATGATGAATAATGGTGCAGATATGAATAATGTAATGATGATATGGGCAGAACTTAATGCATTAATGAAGAAATACAATTATCAAAGAAAATAAAAATGTAGCCCTATGTAAAAATAAGAAGTGAAAGCACTTGATTTTGGACAATTCTTTATTATTTCTCTCTTCATTGGATTTAGAATTACCTTGGGTCTTGGACTTCATTCCTTTGATGATTAGAGAAAGCTCCTCTTCCTCTTGTTTGGATGAGATTCCATCTTTGGTATTCCATTTTATTTCCTCCTATACCAAATTAGACCATAGGCATTCCCAATTTGGTAGTTTATCCCTCCCATTCACTAAATCTTGGTAGTTGTGTCATATCTTGGGAAGGCCTAGAAGGGTTAGGCTACCAAATTGTCTTCTACAACAATAACACCAACTTGACCAAGCTCATCATGACTTTGTGTGAACCTACTCAATTACTACGAAATCGTCTCATTCTTCTGCATCTTGATATCTCAAATTTTTTCCTTGAGTGCCACCTTCCCGTGGTCACTACTATTATAGAAAAATGGGTTAATTCTTGCCACATTGCATATATAGTCTCTTTCCCATGGATATTTGAGAAATATGGTCTCATACTCCCTCTAGTATGATTATGCTTGCCTTGGCTACACACTTCTTCTATTCTACTAGATCTTGTGCATTAGTTGCTATTGGTTTTGAGATATCATTATCAATGAATTCCTTCAATCCATTATCTTCTAGAACTGCCTCCATACAGTCCTTCCAAGAAATATAATTTGACCTTCCCTCAAGGGCATAATCGAGTCTTAGCCTATAGAAATGCATCCTTCTAGCTCCAAACAATTAGTCTTGCAATTATGATCCTCCTACAATTACAACTTCAAAATATTTTCTCTACTATGAATCTTGGTCTGATACAATGTAGAAATCAATGTGTAGATTCAAAATTGCTCATGAAATTTACTAAATCACAAGACTCCAAGCCATTCTATGGATATGCAAAAGTTAATTCACCATTTAGAACACAAATTATAAACTTGAAAAAGAAAAGATCGCACATGCACATATATTTATCTAGGGGAAAGAAAATGCTCAAAACCCATGACTATCTATATTGCATTAATCAAAGAATAGAGATGAAATACATATGCTTGCTCAAGCTCGAGCACAATGTGCAAGTATATAGTTTGTCCCTCTGCCTCACTAACCGACTCTAGCTAACACTTAGCTAATTTTCAATCCATCTAAGATCCTATTTCCTTGTGTTGTTCCTTGAGGAAATTAGCCCCTATTATTTAGTAAATTCCCTCTATTGAATTGTGCAATTCCTCTAGGTCCTTCCTTTAACTACATGCACCACCTATATGAATGGGAATAGTCTACAACTGACAATACACTGCCTTGGAATCTCCATCTCAACTGGGTAATTTTAATTATTGGCATGCATCATTTATTTTTCGCTAATTAATCAGCTAACTGGTAAATCATTGAGCGTGGTTGAAGGTCCAGTTGCACAACTTGACCTTACTAGTTCTTCTGGTAGTTAGAAATAGTTTAACTAAAAATAACTCAATGTAATTGAAATAGATTTCGACAAATTAGAAATAAATCATACTGAACTAAACTCAAGCTTCCACAACTTGAATTAACTGAGTTAACTAAGTGACAAGTTCCGTGCACCTCAGTTAACTACTTCCAAGATTTCTACTAAAATGGAAATTCATTTTTTCTCTAGTTTGACCAAGGAAAAGTCCAATTGAGATTTTTTTGGTGCATTTTTCAATAATTCATATTAACACGACTATGTTTCATTAAAAATCCTAATTCCTTCATTTTGTAAACAATTATTTTAAAAAAAAAGGGAGAAAAATTAATAACATAAAAAGTGAAAAGAAAAAGAATATATTTAACATATGATAGTCAAACATCCAACCTATGTATTTCATAACACCATTGCTCTTGCCCTTGACCTTTTGACATCTAACTATAGAAGTCTCAGGCTCCATAGTCGAAGAAAATAAAAAATGTTCTTCATACTTGACCTCCCAACTAGGAACTCCCTTCTTACCCAATCTACGCATCACGTCAAGGTCGGGGTCATCGCTAGCAGACACTTCAATTTAACACCATCTTGACCCCCAACCACCAAAATGGCTTTAGCCATGACTATGAATAAAAAAATTGTATTTAATGGTTTGCATGCCAACCATAATTTTCTCCTAGATTTATTTACTTGCTTTTTAACTAACTCCCATATTGTGATCCCTTATGTTTCAATAAAACCTTCCCCAAAATCCGATCAGCCAACCTTACCTCCATTTTCACATGGAGGCAATTCAAATGGCTCATCACTTTAATGAAAAATCATTTACGTTTATTGTTTCTCACCCCAAGGGCTTAAACAAAATTTAGCAAGTTTCATTCTTTCTACTTTCAATTTTTCAATGTTTTATTCACAACCCGTTTACACTACCTGTCTAAAATTTTGATTTTCAATCTTGCATCTCAGGTTACATCTTCGAAAAGTTCAAGTCTTTATGCTCACCGACTTTATAGATCAAGTAAATTTCAATACTAAAAAAATTTAAATACTAATAATCAACCTTATATATATAAATACACACACACACACACACACAATATTTGAAATACTTCAATACAAAAATAACGATCACTTGTGCAATTTCATACAATAAATAACAAAAGACTCTATACAATCCACAGATACATAACATCAACTCACATTGAAGTGCATTGTTTGGTTTGCAAAATAGTATATCAACACAAGTAATATCCAACTAAAATATAAAAAAATGACATGACTATGTTTTCATTAAACAATCCAAATTTGTATTATAGTGATCTTCAAAATGTCTATGCAAATAACAAACAGACATGACATATGTAAAAATGTTTACCAAAAAACTTCTTGAAGCCTAAAAGGATAAATCATGATATTGAGAGTTAGTAGTGGTATATTAGTAATAAAATCTATATTTGGAAAAACTAAGAGGAAAATTCCATTTTCAATAACATCATTGAAACCTTCAACTAAATGCACATGGAACCTAGACATTTCTAAGAGGAAGACACCATCTTCAATTTCTGATGTGCATAACCCATTCACTAAATCATATAGCTTTATTTGTGCTTCCATACAACTGAACATGAGTACTTTTCCTTAAACTACATGAAACGTACATAACTTGGGCATTTACTATCTATATCCATTGAGATAGTATGAAGAAATATACATTTGAACCCCGTGTCATCTTTAAAATATTCTGAGCTTTGTTCATTTGAATCTCAGAGAAATTCAAAAAATTTCTATCTTTTCATGCGACCAAACAAATGTAGAACTATTGCTTACAAAGAAATCCAGTTGCTTCCATACAATCCTAATGACATACATCTCATGTTGGTGATAGGAATAAATAAAAAACCCCACTCGTTTCTTATAAGATCCAACCAATATACGGTGTAACCATACAAAGGGTAGTCATCATAATATTTGTCTAAATACAACCATAAAAAAATTCCTTTGTGAAATATAACCTACTTTGGGGGCAATACACCACCAAAATGAGGTTTTCTCCTTCTCCAAACCGCCTCTACGCTCGCGAAAATAAAAAGATCTAATGTCATGTTTCTGCACACATCTTTCAACATAAGCCAATCATATTTCCGTGGACTAAATTTATCCAACAAAAAGAAGAATTCCCACTCTCCAATATTAAGAGGTCAAAGATTTCTAATGGTCTTTGTAAAAGGGTTTACTATGAAATAATTCTTAGAATGTAAAGAAATTATATGAACAGTGAACAAAGTATTTCTAATGGTCTTTGTAAAAGGGTTTACTATGAAATAATTCTTAGAATGTAAACAAATTACATGAACAATGAACAAAGTCATCGATTCAACTGTACATTAAATTTTGTATCCAGAGTTAAGAAAAGGAAAAATCAACAGAGATATGATGAGCCACGGTGGATGGCTCAAAATGCTGATTCAAACAATTATGGATGCAATGATATCAGAAGAAAACTCTACATAAAATACAAATCGCATGCAATGATTCCGGAGAAAACTCTACACAAAAAACAAATGGTAGAAGCCTGAAAATAATAATATTTGTCTTTTATTATTCATGTAAGATCCAAAAAATAAGTTATCCTCCACACCATCTGGAAAGAAAATAAATCCAAATTCTCTGTGAGCACATCAATTGCAAGTTGTGAGAAAAATCAAGGTTTCTAACATAATATTCCATTCTTTAAAAACCAACTGAAATTTTATTTTATAATAATAATAATAATAATAATAATAATAATATCCATTTTTAAGGTCACAACCAAGCCAGAACCAAATTGGTGTATGAACAACCAAAATTTTACTTTATTATAATAATAATAATAATAATAAAATCCATTTTTAAGGTCACAACCAAGCCAAAATTTACCCCCCTCGTCTTAGGAGGAAACACATGCTCTTAACCATTAGGCCCACTCAAGCTGTATATATGAGCAATGATAAGGTAAGCCAATAAAATATAATTTCAATAATCTTAAATTGCGTAAACTTCCAAATGCTAATATCCATGAGAGAAACAACAACGTTCCTGAAACTAAACCAAATATTAACCTATAACCTCTTAGGAGGAAACACATGCTCTTAACCATTAGGCCCACTCAAGCTGTATATATGAGCAATGATAAAGGAAACTAATAAAATATAATTTCAATAATCTTAAATTGCTTAAACTTCCAAATGCTAATATCCATGAGAGAAACAACAATGTTCTGAAACTAAACCAAATATTTTATCTTACATTACAAATGATAAAATCCTTAAAAAATACTTATCTTTTTAAAAATGAAAATTATCATATGAAACCTGATAAATATTCTTCCATAAACATTTATTGGAAAAAAACATTTAAGAAAAAATAACATTATTCTAACACAATTTCAAAACAAAATGCATTCTTAAAAGAAAATCATTTTTTCTTTTAAAACATTAAAAATAACATTAATGAAAAAAAAAGAAAAATAGATATATTATGACTACGCGAACTATGTTGTATGTTGGGGTTGCCCAGCCCTCCTCCTCCAACTAACTTGTATGCAATACTATCTTGACTTCCAACCACCCCACTGACTTCAACCCCAATTACTAATACAATATTATTTTTATCAATTTTCTCGCCGCTTTCTCTTACTTTACTTTTGTTCAACCTTTCCACTGCTAACATCCGTCCTACACATTGTTGGTTGGGGTCAGGGTCACCCCTGCAATTAAGGTGTATGCAATACCATCTCGAATTTTGAATACCCAACTCACTTCACCTTCAACTATGATTAAAATATTATTTTTATCAATTTTCGTGCAAACAATCACTTTATTTTACTCTAATTTATGTATTCTTAAATAATTCATAAATTGCAATGGCTTATATTGGGATTAAACCATCCTTGACAGCTGATCATCCGACCTCACCCCCATGCATATATGTTATTGTTAGTTCATAGCCTTTTAACAAAATTTACCTACTTTTATCCTTTGCACTTCGTAATTTGTAATCTTTTATTCACACCCTTTTTACCCTACCTCTTTGAAACTTTTTTCCGTTTACAAAGAAAGAATTTCAATTTCACTTTCATGGTTGTAATTTTTTGTTTAACATGCAATCCCCTAAACAAAACTGAGTTACCAAATTCCATATTCATTTAACACACCTTAATTTATTTTTTTCCTTTTTACAACACATTAGATGCTAAAAAACCTAAAGCTTCGAAACAATTCACAACAAATTCTATATCAAAACATACAAGTTTGCATTCTCTTACTTAGTAGTAGACAAACTGCTCCAATATCTGAAGATCCAGTGGAAATTCCACAATATTGCCAAGGCGTTTTTACATCCCGTTACTACAAGCATAAGAGTGGAATGATCAGTTATACAGTTCACTCATTACTAATTCCAAAACCAGTTTTATGCTATCAATATAATGAGCCAAGACAACCCCAGATTCTGTATTGATCTTATTGCAACCAAAAAGATATTTTGTTTTTTTAAATAAAAGAAGAATCAACTAAGCTTATAACAAAAGAAGTGCTTTCCAGTGGGGAAAGATGAAATAAAAGTTACATGTGTTTTGTTTTTTTAAATAAAAGAAGAATCAACGAAGCTTATAACAAAAGAAGTGTTTTCCATTGGGAAAGTTGAAATAAAAGTTACATCTGTTTGCGACTTGAATGTTCGATATCTTGCTCACAGTGAAATCCGCGTCATATTAGGAAGACATCTTAAATGTTACGTATACATATGGGAGGACAAAAAGATCTTACCACTCAGATTATTGTATCTCATCGGCAAGGGCTAACCAGTTTGCTATAGGGCATTAAATGCTCTGGTACATGCATGCCCTATAACAAAATAACATACAGCCTTGGTAGCTACATAAATTAAAAATAAAAACTGCGTTATATTTTGTTATAGAACATGCAGGTACCAGAACATTTAATACTCTATGGCAACCTGGTTAGCCCTTGCCGTATCTCATCAGATAGTGGCCTGGTCTTTTTAGATCCATCTCGCCATGAAATCTGATGCAAACATACACACTATTGCGGAAAAATATGTCCTCCGCTTGATTTAGTGGGCTGGTCTTTTTAGATCCATCTCGCCATGAAATCTGATGCAAACATGCACACTATTGTGGAAGAATTTGTCCTCCGCTTGATTTAGCAATCCAAACAATCCAAGCCTAGAAATACAGAATGAAACTGAGCTAAGAAATAACAAAAAGTGTTGTTGTATTTAAAATTTAAAATGTCATTCTTGTGTTGGGTAATAAAACATTTGATCAATTGTCACCTGGCTCGGGGTTCGAATTTGTAATATCTTCAAACGCCATGATCACCACGATGTGCATGCTTCAGTGTCAGAGAACACTTCGATCCTTCACCGCCACTTTACCACGACTCTTCGCACTTCCCCTCAGTGCAACCGTGGATTAAGCTATTAGACGACAAATATTCAGCGAACAATGAATTGTGACCCGCGATATAAAAAAGAAAATAATAATAAATAATAAATAATAAACCATAAAAAATTCCTATGATTGGTATTTTTCTTGAGCTTGAGATTTATAAGACTATCGGAGAAATACAATCGTGCAAGTTTTCAAAAATTTCATTAAAAGGCATAAATGTTCTGAACTTACATTTGAAATGGTCTAAATTTAAAAGGCATTTATATGTTAAGATAAAAAGCTTGAAATTTTAATATTTATCTCTTTGATTA
>APFE031754833.1:0-19751 GCA_000404065.3 Pinus taeda
TAACGCTCTCCACACAAACTGAATATTCCTTCAATGGTTGATTTACATTTAGCAATAGTGAAATTATCTCTACTGATGGCAATCTCAAAACACTACAATATGAAAAGAAAAAGACCATGCTTTACCTCCCCTGAGTAAGGTTTGACAGTAACATAGAGGTAATCCTGAGAAATATGGTGGCATTCGAAGCTTCTGGTGACTTGAGCTGTTGCAGACAGTTGTTACGATAATGAACTTACTATAATCGCCTATGATGATCTGACAATGGGAATCTTTTTAATCGTTTAACACATCATATCAAAAACACAAGAAAATACACCATGACACATAGGGGAATTCATTTCAGAGAGAAATTCCTTACAGCGTAAAAAATGCCTTATAATTTCACATCATAAAAAGTGCATCCTAATTGTTAGATTTTGAATTCATGAAGTGTGAGACGTCAACTGCAATGAATTAAAATCCAACATGATATAAAGTAATAAACTCTTTAATCTATTCAATTATATCTTTTATTAAATGATATAAACTAGCAAACTCTTTAATCTATGTTATTTCACGTCCAACAGAGCAATATACTTGCATATCACTCATACGTTGGTTGTTATCAAGGGTTAAGGCTGATACGAGAAAGAGAGCCTTGTCTTGAAGGGAACAACCTTGGAAGACATGAAGTTGATATTGAAGTTGCAACAATATTCCAAAAGTATGGTGAGTAGTAGGTCAAGACATGATGCAGCATGCAGTTTCCAAGATTCCAGGCAGCCTTGTTTATAACTTGGGGATTGGGTTCTTATGCCTTCCATATTCGTTGTAAGGGTCAATTGTCAACTTTGTATATGATAACTTTAGTCTTGATGGATAATTTTTGTCCATGAATGTGGGGTTTTTGAATATTGGAACACTTCAGGTCTCAGTGTTTCTTAGTTTTGGCCCTCTCCTAGGCTCTGGTCTTTTGGTACATCTGGAATATTGTAATGACCCTCGTGAAAATTCCATGTATTGAAAGAAAATAAAAGAAAAATAATAACCATGGATGATGGGACACTTATTCCCAAGCTGAATGTTGGGTAGAATCCTAGTGATGGGGATCACTTGTGATTTTTTATGGCTAAGGAAATTCGCAAAGGCAATGGCTAAGGCTTTTGAAAGGGAAAATGGCATTTTTGGCACATTTATTTATGAAAATAATGGAAATTAGGAGAAAAAAGAGGTGAAAGGTCACAAGTTGCATGTGAGGAGGAAAATGAATTAAAATAATGGAAAATGAAGAAAATATAGGCCTCATTCATAAAAATGCTTCTGAGGATCAACTGGTAACCTTTTGTCAGTTCAATTTTGGAGCTCTCACATCATTCTCTCTCTCTCACTCATACTCTTGGAGACTTAGAGTTTTTCTTGGAGCACTCTTGGTGCATGTGGCATACTTGGATACTTGGATTGGTGGATGTGAAAAACAGGAGAGCACAATGAGGCATCGGGATGCATGTGGTTTCTTGTTTGTGATCTATCATTGGCATGGAGGATTGCCTAGATTGAGAGTGGATTTCCTGGACTACCAATTTCCTATATATCCATGATGACTGTGGGTTTACTTTCATTGTTTGTTTTGGTTGGTTCTTATGTTTCCTTAGCTTGGGTTGAGTTACTAGTTCCTATAGCCTTGGTTGGACAAATGCTCTCGAGCCCTATAATATCTTGGGTTGAGTTACTAGTCTCGTAGACTTGGTTGGAAAAATGCTCTGGAGCCCTCGGTGGGTTGAGTTACTAATCCTAGAGCCTTGGTTGGAACAAACACTCTGGAGCCCTCTGTGGGTTGAGCTACTAATCCTAGAGCCTTGGTTGGAACAAACACTTAGGAGCCCTGGATGGCTAGGATAGAGACAGATCTGTTGATGGTTTTGTGATGTCAGACTGTGAGGTGGAATCATTTTTTGATGGGTTAAGGTGGATGGTGAACACAATTGTGCAATTACGCCACATTGTTCTTTCTTTAGAAGCATTGTCATGCCATTAGAGCTTATTATATTTCCCAGTTTACTTGTGATACCCCTTCATTCAACATCCTTTCCTTCTGAAAAAAAATCAAGAAAATTTCTTGAAAATTAAAAGCTATCGTACCCAAAGATTGTAGCCATTGAATTCCTAGTACAACATAAACACCACCCATTGGAATGGAAAGAATTGGACTATTCAACATATATTCTCCCATGGATAGCTTATATTATGGCACTTTCAAGAGAAATTTGTTATTCCTCCATTTGCAACCATCACTTGACACTCTGGTGTTGGATATAGGAATAAATTCAATTACTTCGCTATCTTACAACGAATAAAATTATGGGTGCTTCCCGAATCAATCAACACTATTATTTTTTTCTTCTTGATATGTCCTTCTATATTAATAGTTTGGAGAGTGGTAATTACATCCAATGCATTACAAGATATGGTCGGATTCATTTCTTTTTTCTCTAGGGTTTGTTCCTGGTGTGTATCCTCTTTTGTTGATGTTTCTTGTTCCTTTTCTTCTTCCTCTTCACAATCTATGTAAAATAATTTATTCTTAGCACACTTATGACCTTTAGTATATCCTCTATCATAACTATAACAAAGCCCCTTTTCACTTTTTTCTTCCAATTGTTTTGGTGTCAACCTTGTAGGTTGTGGAAGGCTAGGGGCAAAAACACTTCCATCTGTATAATTGTTATTGGTAGGCTTCCTTGTTGCCAGAATTTTTCTTTCAATTTTTCTTGCCAACCTGAATGCCTTCTCCAATGAATTAGGTTCCCAAAGGTGAATCTCATGTTGGATGTTATCCTTTAATGTCCCTATGAACACATCAATCCTATGCTCCTCTGGAATATCTTTTACCCTTATATTCAATTTTTGGAAGTGCTCAATGTGCTCCACCATTGAACCCTTTCGTTTGAGATTTATCCATTGGCTGAAAAGGTGTTTATTTTTATATCCTCATAATGTGCTATCATTTCTTCCGTAAAAATTTCCCAAGTGACAATTTGTTTACGAGAGCAAATCCATCGATACCATACAAACTGATTGGATTCCAAATATAATGTCACAATGCATACCTTTTGTGTGTTTTGCACATGATTATGGAGATAGAAATATTGCTCCATTTGTAGTATCCATGTTATGGGATCCTCGCCATCAAACTTCCTCATATCGATCTTGGGAACATGATGGGTCTTCAATCCAACATTAGAGTCTATTAAAGCATGACTAATATTTCTTTTGTTCTCATTATGAGTTTCCTCTACTACCTTTTTGCCATTAGGAAGCATTTCTTGTAGTAACTTTGCCAAACCTCCTTTCAAACCTTCCATGTATTTCTTCAAAGATTCAATGTTTAATTCTAAACCATCCATCTTAGCTTCCATGTCATTCATCTTAGCTTCCACGCCATTCTTTAAACCATCCATCTTAGTTTCCGCACCTTTCTTTAAACCATCCATCTTAACTTCTGTTACTTTTTGTGAGAGTGAAATTTGTTGCACTTGGTATCTTAATTTTGATATATCATGTTGCATTTATTCCTCTTCTTCATGAGTTATGCTAGAACTTTCATGTTTCTTACCAGGTGTTTCCATTTTATTTCTTTGGGGTATCAATTAATGATAATTGTGCTTCACTGGGTATAGAATCAAAGAACATGTAAGAGAATAAACGATAGAGGAGAAACTGCGGACAAAGGTCGCGGACGAAGAGCTATGGTTTCAGGTTTCTATGCTCCATGGAGGCATGCAAAAAGGGGAGCTCCACTCCCTCCTACAAGCAGGCAGTGGCTAGCAGAGGTAAGAACCAATAGAATCTGTCAGAGGTCCTTCAGGAGAAGGGACAAGGAACATGGAAGAGGATCAAGATTTAACCAAACCAAGGGAGGACAATAGCACAAAAGAAAATGAGGAAGAAGACAAGAAACAGGGAGCAGAAAACAAGGCACAAAAGGGGCCATGTAAACCCAAGGCTGAGGTCACTCCTAGAGTAGTTTTAAATGATCCTGCTCTGCAAGCACACAGGGACCACATGTGGACCTATGCTATCATTTGTAAATTCATGGGATTATGGCCCACTGAAAAGGCATTACAAGCTTGGATTAAATACCACTGGAAACCAAAAGGAAGCATATACCTACATCTTGGGTCAAAGGGTTTCTTCACTGTGGTCTTTACAAATATTGAGGACAAAGACAGGGTGTTTGAAGGAGTACCCTACTTCTACGCAGCAGCAGGCCTCTATATGCGGTCGTGGATGATGAATTTTGTCCAGAAGCGAGAGACTTTCACTTTGGTCCTGGTCTAGGTAAGACTCTACTCCCTACCTCTTGATTGCTGGCAAACAAAATCGTTATATGTGATAGGAAATAAACTAGGGCATTTTTTCCAAGCCTCTGAGACCACTAGAAGGGGAAAATACACTTCCTTCGCACGAATATGTGTGGAGATGGATCTCTCTGGAGCTCTACCGAATGAGGTCATTTTGGAAGTTTTTGATGAAGAATGGGTGCAAATAGTAGATTATGAACATATTCCTTTCAGATGTCGCAAGTGCCATGAGCATGGGCACCTATTTAGAGACTTCCCTCTCAGTAAAATAGAGAACAGAAGTAAAGAAACCGCAATGAAAGATACTGAAAGCTTTCACAAAGTGGGATATAGAGGAAAAGGGGGAAAAATGGGGCCAAAGCAATAGCAAACAGAAGGGAAACAGGCAAGTCTGAACAAGTTCCAAGTTCTCGAAGAAGAGGAAGAGATAACAAAAGTAGACCAGGTAATGGAAGGAATCCCAGGGGAGAAGGAGGAAGAAGAAGATAGGGAACAAACACAAGATATTAATAAACAGAAAGAGACTATGTTGAGCGATGGAGAAATTGAGATGGACCAAGAAATGACCCAGAGTGAGATGGAAATGGAGGATCATGAATTGGAGGAGATTCTTGATAGAGAACACCTAGATCTGGAAGGGTTCTTGAAACAGGGAACTATGGGAGGGGTAGACTCATTACCTCAAGAAGATTTAAACAGATTACAACAGCTGTTCATATGGGAAACTCAAGCTAAAGGGCTGGAAAGGCAAAGAAACAATGAAAGGCAGGGCAACGAAGGTGTGAAAACTATGAAAACCACACCAGGATTAGCTCCTAGAAACCCAGGAAAGAAAAGAGGGAAAAAAAAAGCAAAACGAGTTATTGATGGAATGTGGAAACCTAATGATATATTCAGGTAAGATGAAAGACCTAACCAGTTACTGCTTTACAAATATTTAATAATGAAGTTCACATCTTGGAATATCAGAGGTCTAGGTAGTAAAAGAAAACAAAGAATACTTAGCAATAGAATGAAACAAGAAGCTCCAAATATGATCTTTATCCAGGAAACTAAATGTTCCATTCAAAAAATAAAAGAAATTCACAGCAAATGGCTCAATAGATTTGAGTTTCTAGAAGTTAAAGCAGATAATACAACAGAAGGCATACTCACTCTTTGGAAACCCCAAACGATTGGCATAATAGATGCTGAGGCATCTAGGAATTATTTATCAGTGGTTATTCAACCTGTGGGAGATAGGGAGACTTATCTGGTCACAAATGTTTATGGCCCTCAAAGAATGGATGATAAATCAGGTTTCTAGATTCTCTTATGGACCTAAGAGATAGACATGTAGGAGTACCATGGATCATGGGTGGGGACTTCAACATGATCAAATCACTTTCGGAGAAAAAAGGGGGAACCAGAACTTTAAACAAAGACTCCACGGCATTTCAAACATTTATAGATAATATGAAGCTAGTTGACGTTGATATGAGTAATGGCCTCTTTACTTGAACAATAAAAGAGGAGGAGAGTCTCAAGTAGCCTAAAAGTTAGAAAGCTTCATAATCTCAGAGGACCTTATGCTCACCGACAAGGAAATGATAGCAATAATTCTCCCCTTTGGAGGCTCAGACCATTGGCCTGTACAACTTGAGGTTCAAGGCATTAGTACCCCCAACAACAGACCTTTTAGATTTGAGAATATCTGGCTCACCCACCCAAATTTCATCAGCAACATTGCAAAATGGTGGACAGAAGATCTGCATATTTAGGGTACAAGAATGTTTCTACTACACGAAATACTAAAGCACATCAAGCTTAGACTTAAAGACTAGAACAAGAATGAATTTGGCAATATTTTTGAAGTGAAAAAAGTTGTTGAAGACAAAATGCAAGAACTCAATCAAGCCCTTATCACGGATGGCTTTGACAAAGTCATAAATGATCAAGTTACCAAACATCATCAAGACTGGGATAATTTATGTAAACAAGAGGAAATATTTTGGAGACAAAAATCTATATTTCAATGGCTAAAATAATGGGAGCGAAACACTAGATTTTTCCACAGATCCACCATGGCGAACATATCTCATAATAGGATCTCTTCGATCAAGGATGAGGGAGGTCATCTTCTTAATTTCCATGAAGATATAGAAATTGTGTTAGTTCAACACTTTCAAGTATAGGAAAGGAAACCATTTCAGACAGAGATCATTTTATCAGGGACTTAACAAGGCATATACCTAGGCTTGTTACAAGAGAGGATAACTTCAATCTTAATAGGCCAATGACTGAAGAGGAGGTTAGTGAGGTCATCAAAGAAATGAAGAATGGTAAAGCACCAGGCCCTGATGGTTTCAATGTGGATTTCTTTAAAGCTTGCTGGAACATTGTTAAACAAGACATTCTAAATGTGGTGGAGGATTCCATAATGAATAGAACCATTTTGAAGGTGCTCAATACTTCCTTCATCTCCTTGATCCCCAAACAGGACAATGCTCATACTCTAGACAGGTTTAGACCCATAGCTTTGTGCAATGTGGTGCACAAGATAATATCCAAGGTTGTTGCCAATAGACTCAAACCACTTCTTCCTACTCTTGTTTCTGTGGAGCAATCTGGTTATGTGGAGGGCAAACAAATTCTCAATAACATCATTCAAGTGCATGAGGTGGTGCACTCATTGTTAAGCAATAGGAAGGATGGCATGATCATGCAATTGGACCTAGCCAAAGCTTACGATAAGTTGAATTGGACCTATATTAGGAAGGTCCTTATAGCTTTTGGGTTTGATCATAACTGGGTAAGATGGGTCATGGCCCTGGTAACTTCCTCTAGCTTTTCAATTCTGATTAATGATTCTCCTTCCAAGACTTTTACTCCTTCAAGAGGCCTCAGGAAGGGAGATCTGCTCTCTCCCTTTCTCTTTATCCTCATGATGAAAGGACTTGGTCGGTCAATCAAGCATGCGAAAGAAGTTGGCAACATCAAGGGTCTCCAACTTTCTAAGACTGGACAGGCTTTGACCCATCAACAATTTGTTGATGATACCATGTTGCAGGGTATCCCCATGGTCAAAGAAGCCCTAGCTTATACAAAAATCCTGTGTGACTCTGCCATGGCTATAGGTATGGAAGTTAATCTCTCAAAATCTAAAATTTTTTCTTCAATACCAATATTTCTATTCAGAGAAATATCTCCAAAATCTTGGGCTTTCAAAGGGATGCCCTTCCCTCCAAATACTTGGGAGTTCCTATAACTGATAAACCTTTGCACAAGAGCATTTTGGAGCTGGTGACTAATAAGATGCAGGATAAAATCAGGAAATGGACTATTAGATCTTTAAACTTGGTTGGTCGATTAGTGCTTACAAAAGTTTTTCTTCAATCAATCCCTGTCTTCATGCTATTAGACCTTCCAGCTCCAAAAGGAGTTTTGCAACAATTTCGAAACATTCAAAGTGACTTTCTTTGGGGTAAGGGGGAGCAGAGAAAGAAATGGGCCTTGGTAGCCTAGGATAAGATTTGCAAACCTAAAAACCATGGGGGTCTTGGATTAGATGATCCAGAAGTACTAAGCAAAGTTTTAGGGGCAAAATTATGGTGGTGTTGGGTAAAAGAGCTAAAGTCTCAGTGGGCTAGTACCTGTAAAGAAAAATATGCCAGCACTTGGCAAGATAATGATCACATAAGGATGACTGGCATCATAAAAGGCTCACACATCTGGAATAAGGCCTAGGAGAATAGAGGCTTAGTACAAAAAAATAGCTTCTGGGAAATCAGAGAGGGAGAACTTGCTTTGTTTTGGGAGGATAAATGGCAACAAGAACCTACACTATTAAGAGAGGACTTTCTGGACCTCAAGAAAGAAACTGATACCAAAGGGTTACTTGGGGTAAAAGATTTTTGGAATCAAACCAATAGTGAAGGAAAATGGAGAACGTGGAAGAATATAGACTACAGGGATGATAGCCCCTTGAAAGCAAAAGCTGAGGCACTTCTGAAAATGTTGGACCAAAGGAAAATTTTAGTGACAAGGGGGCATGACCAACTTAGATGGGGTAACAATAATGAAGGTACCTTCAATCTTAAGGAGGCAAAACGCATACTCCTTGAGCTGGACTCCAATGTACTGGACAAGGTTTGGCAGAACCTATGGAGGCATCAAGGATGGATGAAAATCAAACTCTTCATGTGGTTGGTTCATCATAAGAAAATTCTAACTTGGGAAAACATTCGGAAGAGGGGTGTTCTGGGTCCTTCTAGATGCTAGCTCTATGAAGCCCAGGAGGAAACAATGAAGCACCTTCTCAATACTTGCATTTTCACCTCCAGTTTGTAGGATACTTTTGCCACTATTTTCCAACAGACAGACAGAGACAAAGGAAGCATTATCAACACCCTAAATAACTAGAGATGAAACTTCTCTAACTATGAATTTCTTTGCTCAGCTTGGGCTTTAACGCCAAGGTTCATAATATGGAATGTCTGGAAAGAAAGGAACAACAGAATCTTCAAAAATGAAAAACGTTCCTCCCAACGCATTTTTGAGTAGATCTTAAGACAGCTTAAGGAGATGGTAGGTTCTATTGTGAGAATTTCCCCAAAGAATCCACCTTCAGAAGCTGAAATGCAGATAATTCTTCAGTTGGGTATGCAGGGGCTCATACCACAGGGTTGGGATAGGAAGGTAATGAAACTGGAGACTAAGCAGGATTACTAGCATCCCCCCCCTCCCACAGGGTTTTTTGAAATACAACATTGATGGGGCCTCAAAAGGCAACCCGGGAATTGCTGGCTTTGGAGGGGTGTTAAGGGATGAAAATGGTTGCATCCCTTTTATTTTCCATTGCCATTTAGGAAGAGCCACTAATAATATGGTGGAATTAATGGCTATTGAGAATTTTTTAGAATTCCTGAAGCAGAATAATCTCCAGAATATAATAGTTGAAGCTGATTCTAAGTTAATCATTAACTCGGTCAAGAGAATTAGCTATGGCACGGAGCCGGAAAAAGTCTCAAAACGCTGGAGGTTGCTTCAGGTCTTTCAACGGATTCAGCTTCACCTTCTGGGCTTACGTACCATGAGTTTTACCCATGTGCTAAGGACGGCAAATAAACTAGCAGACATCCTGGCCAATCAAGGGGTGCTCTGCACCAAAAGTAGGGTCGATCTGAGGTGGCAAGAGATGCCTCAAAATAGATTAAAGGCACATTGTCAAGATCAGGCGGATGAGGAAAGAATGGTGTTTCGTAACAGAGCCACAGAGACGGGGTCTAGTTGATTTGGTTTTTTTATGAACTGTTATTTCCAAAGTGAGGTCATTTTTGGGATGCAGGCCACTGTCGGCCTCCTCAACCCTAGCAAGAATAAACATAGAAGTCTCTGGAGGATGTTGCTCTACAGATATTGTTTCTTGGATAGATGGATGGATGGAGGAATTTTCATCTTCCTTTGGTTCAGTTTCCCGAGGAGATGGGTTAGTGTGAGGGGCCGGAATCCTGGCTTTCTTGACAGACTCAAAACCCTAGGTTTTCTTTCTGTGGTGGCAATACCGCTTGCGGGGTGGTTTCTGGTTTATCACAGGCCCTTCAAGCTGAAAGTGGTTTTTCGGAGTTGGGAGAGATTCCACTCACAAAGAAACACGTGGCCAAGGGAGGGGAAGGAATACCGCCCTCATCGCACTGTAATTCTCTGTGCTTTTGGCTCGTGCCATATGTTCCATAGCTATCGGATCAAGCATGACGAATCTACAGTCAAGAATAAGCGAGCATGTTGGTGGGTCTAGGGCATTCATCGCGTGGTCCTTCTCCATGCTTTTAGGTCTTGCAATATCTTCCTCCGCCATTGGATCTGGCAAGGAGATTTTACGATCAAGGAAAAGTATGTAGGTCCGAGTGAGCGTTATCTTTTATGCTTGTTGCCCTTCATGAGTGGGAATCGGTGGATTTCGAGTAGACTACATGCTCGAGGGTTATCCCCCATTCGGACTTGAAATCCTTTTAGAATGGTCCCTATTTCCTCATCGAGTCTAATTCTAATTTTAATTGGTTGCATGTTCTCACCCCGATTTGAGCCTCGTCCGTCAGATCTCTGAGGGGGGATCGAACGGTTTCGGATTTTGTTTGCATTTCATGGGTTTTGTAGTTTTGTTTGTGGGACCTTGGTTCGGCTTTTAAGCCTTTAGCTCAGTGACCTAGGCTTTAAGTGGTTTGATATTTCTTTGGCCACAATGCCTTTGGTACTATTGTATTTTATGTAAAAAAATTTCCGATTTAATGAAATAGAAGGTATGACTCTTGCTTTAGCAAAAAAACGATAATTTTGCTTCACTGTGCCCTTTGAAGTCCTTCAAACTAATTTTTCAAACCAAACTTATGCAAATGTTTAAAAAGACTTCACACATTTTTTCACTTTGTAGGAGCTTGATATTGAATATGTTGTATCCTTGTAATTTTAGATCTCCAAGGTCTGAAATTTTATCCTGAGGTAGCCCTCAGAGTCCTCTTTCAAACCCCTTGAGTCTAATCAACATTGGATTCTCCATGAAATATTTATTCCAAATCTCCTACGATGACTTGATTATAGACTAGCTCAGTAGAGTAAACTTGTATGAAGTTCCATGTGTCACTGTTTTGACCTTGAGACCTAGAAACAATACATAGAAAACTACATTATGTCTCGTTTCTGCAACTTTTCATTAAATTTCAATCTGATGCTCAGAGAAACTGTTATGACGATTTTACCCAAGTCACCGGTTTCAGATACAATTCAGGAACCTGCAAAACCCCAACTTCCTTGGATCATATCTCCAAAACTATAGCGTGAAAAGATCTAAAATTAGTACCTGTGGTTCATCCAGCTTTATTCTCAAGCGGGTTTTAATTTCAGCTTTTGACACTTCGTAGAAAATAAGTTATAGTGAAAATTCCATGATGACCTGTTTGGAGTAGTGAAACCCTAGAATCAAAAGTTCTAACACCAAATGTTATGCAACCACTTCATAAAATAGAAGAAAAGATGGATCAATGACTTCAAAGTCAGCCTCTTCAAGGGGAGAACCTCCTTTACATTACATAAATGAATAATTCTTGTATGATACAAATGACAAGGCCTCCTTTCTATATATATGAGTCTAAGGGTCACAATATAATAAGAGCCAACATAAAAATAATAATATAAGGGAACAACAATAACAATTATGGTTTTTTTTTTTTAATTCAGACTTCTGCAATCCATATCATTATCAAATAAATTTCATAATAATCACATCGTTGCCTTGGAGTCGACATTTCGAAACATCTCTTTTGGTTCATCTTCAGGATAACAATAGTGGGCTTTTATGGGGCACAAGAATAACAATATGGGGATAACATGGGCACAACAATAACAATAAGGGGCTATGATGACAATAATAATAAGGGAATACACTAGTATTATAGGGACCTCACACCAGGTTGATACTCAAAATTTTGATGAAAATGCACAATATCAGTGTACCTTTCAGAAAGAAGGAATTTTTCGTTGATGTGGAGTGGAAGGGGAATGGGCTCAGCTAAATATGGAGGTTCTTGTGTGTTATTCTCCGTTGGAGAAGGTTCTTATGGGTTCTTCTCAGCGAAAATCTGCATCACAAAATTTGTCCCCAAAACTTTACAATTGGATTTTGCTAAGAGTTTGGCTAAATCGTGACCTTTTATCAACTCTGTAGTTTTGATAATTCTAATATCTTGGTGATCCATCTTCCTCTTCGAGCATTTGTATCAGGCTGTGATAAGACAGTTTTAACAATATTGTTTGGAACATAGGCAATAATGGAAGAGTGAATGATATAGACCCTGAAAGCTTTCAAGGCTTGAATTAAGGCATAAGCTTATTTCTCAATAACATCATATTTTAATTCAACATCTCTCATAACTTTACTGAAAAACGAAATAGGTTGGTCAGTCATCTCCATTTTCATTTTTTTGCAAAAGGATAGGAGCTAGGGTGTTTTTAGAAGAAAAAGAAAAAATGTTGAAAGGTTTAGAATAGTCTCGACTAGCTAATAATGGGGCTTTAGAAATGGCTTTCTTAATTTGGTTAAAAGAAAATCTTGCTTGAACTATCCATTTTACCTCCTAGCCCTTTCTCAGCATATCAGTGATATCTTTAACTATTTTAGCATAGTTAGGTGTGAATCTCCTCAGAAAGTTGATTTTCCCAAAGAAAATCTTGAACTTCCTTTTTATTCCTTGGCAATGAAAGTGCTTGGATCGCTGAAACTCTTTTTGGGTCAATGACTACTCCTTCATTTGAAATAATATAACCCAATAATTTTCCTTCTTTAATGGCAAACAAGGACTTCTTTGGATTTAGTGATATTCCAAACTTCCTACACCTGTCAAAAACCTTTCTCAAGTGTTTTAAATGTTTTTGATATGAATTTGAAAATACAGTTAAATCATCTAGATAAATGACAACAAACTTGTTAATCTTACCAACAAATTCTATATCCATGGCTCCTTGGAAAGTAACTCCAATGTTTGTTAGTCCAAAAGACATCCTTGTATACAACAATGTACCCCAAGGAGTTGTGAATGTTGTCTTTTCTCTATCATCTGGGCTCACCATAATATGATTATATCCATAAAAAACATATAACATAGAAATTCTATTAGAAACAGAAACCCTTTGAAATAATTGATCCATCTTGGGTAATGGATAATTATCTGTTAAGGATGACTTGTTTAAGTTCTAGAAATCCACACACAATCTAATTTCACCATTTTTCTTTCTAACAGGAACCAAATTTGATATCTAATCAGGATATCTTAAGGGAACTACGATCTTGGCATCTAGTAGCTTTTTAAGTTCTTTCTCAATTATGGGTATCAAGACTAGATTTATTCTCTTTAACTTTTTCTTAAAAGGTTTTACATCTAGCTTCAAAGGAATTTTATGTTTGATGAGTGATGTATCATAGATTTTTAGCTCATCATAAGACCAAGAAAAAACATCTTTGTAACTCCTAAGGAGAGCTAGATATTTATCTTTTATTTCCTCTGGTAATGATGCAGATATTTTAATATTTATGGTTTCTTCTTGAGATCCTATGTTGCATTCTTCTATATCTTCTTTAGATGAATCTGATAATCGGTTTTTTGGAACATTATTATGGTCAAACAGTTTTTCAAGAGGGACTAAGCCCTTTGCGATGAAATTGGTGGATAATTGAATGATGTTATGATCAGTTATTTTTTTTATTTTAATTGTGAAGTTTCATTTTCATTATTCAGTGCTTTATCATCAAGTTGTTCTTCTTCGATTTGTAAGAATGAAAATTCATCAATTACCTTAAAAAATGGCTTTAGTCATTCATCATCTTCATATATTTTCCAATATTTAAGATTATCAGGAATTTATGGTCTTTATTTTACTTGAATCTGGTATTGTAACTGTATTTGATCAGGAATTTTAAAAGAACTAGATTAAACAACTAAATAATCTACATGAATATTTTCATTTCTTGGAATAGCGGTGATGTTAAATGCCTGAAATAAATTATATAATGATTCTGATACCTCATTTATGTATGATCTAAGTTTGGGATGTTTTGTTTGACAAAGATTCCTAACTTGTTTAACAATGAGCTCTGAGTCACTAAACACTTAAATTTTGTATTTTAAGACATTTAGCTAATTCCAATCCTATAAGTAAAGCTTCATATTCTAATACATTGTTTATAACATCAAATTCTAACTTATAGGATTGAGTTATGTTCTCTTCATCTGGTGAAATAAGTACAATACCAACTCCACCACCTTCTTTTGAAAAATTTCCATCAACGTATAATTTCCAAATATCAATTTTGACAGTCTCAGGTTTATCCACCATATGTTCAACGGTAAGTTGAGTGTTTTCTAAATTATCCGATGATAGTGTGAAACATCCAAAATCTTGGTCAACTGCATAAATGGTATGATTTCTTACTTGATCAAATCTACAAATACTATTGATGAATCTAACCTCCCTGTATAATATTAGTTGTTCACCTCCATATATAGGAATAGTAGCCTAAGACATGTCCATTACCAGACTTCCTGCTAATTTGGCACAACATGATCTAGACAGTAACATGCCAAATTTAGGAGGAATGTTTGTAACTACAATATCTAATTTTACACTCTTAACAGGGATTTGTGCTAGGGTGACAACTAAATCTTTTAGAAGTCCAAGGTAAGGTACGTTCTTTGAGTCAAAAGTATATAAATCATGATAGGGTATAGTAACTTGTAATTGAAGTTGATCCATGATCACTTTAGGCATCAGATTATGGGAAGCCCCAGAGTCTAACATATAGTTGTATAACAGAAAATCATGAACTTTTAAGGTGACATAAAAAGGTTGTACATTTTCATCAATCATATCATAATTGGGACCAAATATTACTTAGGGTTTCTCATCTTACAAGCTTATAACATCTCCTTCAACATCAACACTAGAAGGTTGAATCCATTTAGAAACTTGATTTTGAGACCATGGATTTTTGGAAAGTTCAGATAAGGGAATAGATAATTTGAACCTTTCAAGCTCTCTTTCCACATTTAATGTAGTTAAAACTGGTTTATTGACTAGATTACACTGTTCACTCAAGGAGGACTTGACCCCGCAACACGTCCTCAATCACATGACCATAGCCAGTCGGGTTGTCTCACTTGGGCTCAAAAACACTCAAAAACACTCTATAATCAATACAATGAAGTTTTACAATAACACTCTAAATCAATATAATGAAGTTTTACAATAACACTTTATATCTTCAAACCTTTAAAAAAAATGTTTGTTCTCTAAATATACCAACTATCTTAATTTAGGGTTTACCAAGTGCTTAGAAAGATCAAATCACTTTTCACTCTAAAAGAAGTTTGCACCTCAAGAGATTTGATCCCTCTACACTTGGGAGATCCCGAATTATGTATTCTTAAAAATATCATTGACAAAACTATGCATTGTCAAAATCTAGAGTCCAAACACCACCAAATGTAAATTGACCCATTTATTTTAATTTTATAATTATTATTTAATTATTTTATTGTAATTTTGTTTTTTTTTTTTTTATGCAATTTAAGAGAATCATAAAAAAAGATATTACATACCAGATATTACATCTCTTATGTACTGAGTTAAATAACCCCTCTACATATAATAATCCTTCAATATTTTTCTAAAAACATAAATAAAACACCCCAATATTATCAACAACCAAAATCGAGTTCAAAATGTGAAATATACATCAAAATCCCCACATTCCGGCAAAGCTCTGTAAAATCAAATCATATGCAATACATCAAAATGTCCCCATTCTTGGGAAGCTATGCTAAATCATATGCAATGCATCAAAATGTCCCCATTCTTGGGAAGCTATGCTAAACCAGATCATATTTGCAAGTTTTGAGGCAATTATTCTCTCCTCATAAGATATCCCCAATCATTGGTTCTCTTGCAAGTGTAGCATCCACCACCATGTTTTAAAACTCCACCTGAAATAAAATGCAAACCTTATGATTAATTAAATGCCTCCGGAGGTTAATAACAGAGCTCTGAAGGCAGCGTGCAGAGGGCACTTTTGCCACCTGACCACGATTGTAATGATGAAAGTGCTGTAATATTTTCCCGGACATATTTTGCTTTCACCCAAAAGAAATTTGTTGGAATGGGAAATATTGTACCGTGAACAAAATTTAACTAGCACACTTGTCAACTTCGGCCAAAACCTCTGGAACGGTACAATGTCAGACAACGCCTGCTTTCTTAGCTGGTACCTTCTTCACTGGAGCTTTCATCACTGGAGACTTCTCGCCAGCTTTCTTCAATAAAGCCTTCTCCCAATCCCTGCGCAGCTGCTCGACTACTCCAGCACCCCATTGCAGTTGGGGACATTAAAAAACAATAAGATTCTCCAACGAACTCAGCTGCTCAACATCGGGTAGCATCTGTAAATTGGAACAATAGGCCAAGTCAAGAATTCGGAGTTTCGTTAAGTTCCCAATCGAGTCTGGGAGCCACAGCCGAGAGTCGCACTTAGCCTGCCTTGTGTATCATGTTTGGAGATTTTACGAAATTGTGCTTCCCAAAGTTTTAAATCATTTTTGCCACGAAGAAGCGACCCAATCAATTTAATGAATAATGGTAATCCATTGCAGAAATCCGAAAACTTTTCAACCTCTTTGTCAAACTCTACAGGGGGGTGACGCTCGCCGAACGCATGCGAGCAAAAGAGCTCTTGCGAGTGCTGTCGATTGAGGCCTTTCAGAATGTATATGGATGACTCTGGGATGCCTGAGCTTGTGAGAACCTCCTTATTGCGGGATGTCACTAAAATTAAGCTGCCGGTTTTAAGGACATCCCTGGCTGGATAAAGTAATGCCTCCAATTGCTGAATATGATCCACATCATCTAAAATAATGAGACAATCAGAAGATGGGAGATGGCTTCGGAGCTTTCCTTTACCTTCATTAATGCCGCGTATTTCCATGTCCTTTTGAGTCAAGTCTTTTAGTAGGTATTTCTGCAAAGTGGTTAAAGGATTGTCTCTGATATCCTCTAAAAAGCAATATCGTTTGTAATTTGATCTTTGATGGTTATAAAACTCTGTTGCTAGGGTGGTTTTGCCAACCCCACCAACACCCACAATTCCTATAACTCTAGTCTCCCCGCTTTCCCACTGCAGTGATACTCTGGTTTCAAATTCTCTTAGTTTTTCTTGCAATCCTACTGGATATTCTGACACAAACCGCGGTATTTTAACATTTTTTAACACTGCTTCCACCACGTCTTGAAGGAGCTGCTCTACCACAGGAAGGTTGACCCCTGTTTTCACACTAAAACCAAACATGAACAGCGATTGAGCAACGCAGAACCGGTTTCAACTGGAAGGGCAGTACTAAAGATCTCTAACAAATAATACAAGCGCTCAGTAAAGCCTGGGAAACATGAAGGGGAAGAAGAATTTCTGAACAATTGAGTGATATGTAATTTAAATCTTCTTTGATCTTTATGATTAACAATTTAACCCTATTTAGAGACAACTAGGGGGCACTCATTTGTTGCTGGTATTAAGAGATCATTTTCCAAATTGCCATGAAAGATGCAAACAAAAACCGATTGCCAGCATTTTCCATACAAGTAATTGAAACATACATTCATGTGCACAAATTGAGTAACATATTAAATTCAAAGACAATAAAATAAATACACATTCCATGGCATGCTACATATAGTTCAATGCCTGATACATATACAAAGTAGTGAAATGTATTCAATGATCTGAAGTATCTATGGCTCTGATTCCCGCCTAAGCAACTACAGTCTAGGAGTACTGATTATCCATTTCCTGTAGAGAAGCAACCAAAGTCTAAAAGTACTGATTATTCCTTTCCTGTAGATAAACAAGCTGTAGTGCAGAATATTAGCAAAGTGTGGGTGAGTCACAAAACTTATAAGCCCTCATGTGGAGTGGTAGAAATGGGGTGATTGAAAAAGCCATGGTGGGGTAGAGCAGCATGTCAGTAAAACGCGGCATGATGTTTATGATGGAAGGGGCTGAAAATGTCATTAGTTATATGATGATGGTGCGGGGAATGGTGAAATCTGTGATGTTTGTGGTGCGGGGAATGGTGAAATCTGTGATGTTTGTGGTGTGGCAAATGGTGTGGTCAGTGGTGCTTGAATTTGCCCTTGCATTTGAGCTTGTGTTTGTGCTCAGATCTGTGGTGGTCATGGTGGTGGTGCTTGTGTTTGTGGCAATGTGGAGGGGTTGGGGGAGTGAGCGTGAATGGTGAAGGTAAATATCCTATTTGATCTTTGTGGTTAACCCTATTTACATGGTCTATCTGCATCCATCAGAAGTTTTAATCACATTTTCTTCCCCCGCTTGGCATGCCTTAGAACACTGGGAACTAATTGAAGCACGAAATTATGCATTTTTGGCTTTTCAGGTTCGAAGAATCTAACTAACAGTATTCATTATAACTGTGACAATTTTATGAATCTCATTTGCTTTTGCTCTGTTTTTACTTCTTCTGCCCAGGAATATCTGTTTATTTGTTAATTATTTTTCCAAGAGATTTTATTGATCTTATTACAGGAGGACTTATTGCTACCATGTGTGCAAAAATCATCTTCAAAATAAAATGCAAACCGATAATAAGTGGCGGCAAGTCTGCCTACTTCACTTGTGCAGAAATGCCTAGGTACAGTACAATCTATCTATCAATTCAGCAATTTAAATGCTAAGATTTACATGGAGGGGTGGTGTTCTCACCTGTTATACGTCTCTCTGTCAAAACCTTTTATTTCTGCAACCTCAGAGAGAGCTTTCCTCCATTTTTCAAGTGTGTTGGAGTCGTATCTTGGTCGACCATCAACATCTTTTTTCTCTTGAAGTTCGCGTAGGGCTTGAGCGTAGACTCCGTTTCCGCCCTGCGTCCAGCGAAGCTCTGCAGGCTTGACACCGTAGAAAACCGGGATAACGGTGGACTTAGAATTTGACATGGAGTCCACCATCAGTACGAGCTCATCCAGGCACCATTTTGAAGACGCATAATTTGGAGAAAAAATTGCTATCTGCACAGTGGCTGTTCTAATGGCGCTTTCAATTTGACGGGTTATATTCTCTCCCTCGCGCAATTCCTGCTGGTCTAAAAACACTAGCAAGTCATGTTCGCAAAGGCGATGGTAGAGATCGGTGGCCAATGTTTTCTTGACATCGGGGCCCCTGTGATTGATGAAAACATCAAACACATAGCTTTCGTTCTCGCCTCGTGGGGAGGAGGAGGATGTCGAAGAGGAGGCCATTGGATAGAGAATAAGTAAAGATTGAAGATGGGTTGCAGAGGTTGGGAATGCGCACTCAAGATTAAAGATATTGTCGTCCTGTATGATCTCACTCTTTCAGTGTAACTAGTATCTGCGCCTTTACCTTCTGTCTCAATATCAACCAATCAATTGAAAACAAAAAAACACTGATCAGATCTGGTTGATTTCTGAAATGCTAATTTACTTGATGGAACCTAGTCGCGACCCTTTTTCTCTTACTATTAAATTGGTACTTTACTCTTACCGCGCTTTTTTTTCATTGATTAGATGTAAAGCATCTTAGCACGGACCAGATACCACGCATTGATTAAAGATAAAGCACGCATTGATTAAAGATAAAGCATTAAAGATCAAAGGAATTTCATCGTTTTGGAATCTTACCACCGACCCGATGTACGAATTTCCTCCCACTGAATTTTGAAATCCTACCACGCATTGATGGGACATAAAGCACATCAGATTTCATTTCCTACAGCCTTCTGTAAGGATGCCACAATTTCGCTTATGGGGTGAAATTATCAGTGGAATTTGGGGTGAAAATTTTCAAAAAATCTAATTTCA
>APFE031754841.1:0-21695 GCA_000404065.3 Pinus taeda
GAAATGCTATTTATAGCAATGCTATTTTAAGCATTTCTTGTTGCTATTTTCAACACTCATCCCAGTGGGTTTGATACTGTTAGGCTTAGAATTGATTTCAAAAAATTTAAAAGCAGTTCCCAATAGTGTATGCCCCTTGGACTATGCACTAAGTTCAGTGATTTTCCATTTACAGTTAGGGATATATATATATATATATTCTCATTTTGACAATGTAGCAACATAGCTCAGTGTTATTGGCTTTCTCTTTTCTTTGTAAGAGGACAAAGGTGACATCATTTTCAAAGATTGAAAATATAAATAAAGTAAATAATAAACTCTATGTCATATATCACCCAGTGTCTAGTTATAGAACCCAATTTTGAGCTTTATCCATCTTGAGAACAATACGAAGTTTGAGAACCAAAATCAAGCTCTCGTTATTTCTCAAAGTCAATTTTGTGCCTTAGAAAAGGCATACATGCATTTTAGTCTCTATCACTGGCATGTATTTTTCCTCTTATTTTCTATTATTTAACCCTTACATAAAGCCTTCATTGTTTCTCCCATGTTGAGCTTCACCTATGTAAAACTAATGCATGTGGTGATAAAGGTATATCTTGGCCTCTGTAAAAAGACAAAAATGGCTTCAAATGTGGTTTCATGATTTTAAGTATTACAACTAATACTTAAAATTAATGATTCTAATTTCTTATGTAATTTTCCTGTATTTTTATATTATGTGTTCATGAATAACCTTTCCTTTTTTCTTAAAAAAGGTCATATAAAAGCTAGTCCCTTTCCCTTGTTTCGTACACTCCCCTGTGAATGTTTTATTTTGCACCAAACATTTACATAATTCAAGATTTTAAGACTTGTTATGCTTTATTGATAGGTATACTAACGATAGAAGAACATCATTTGTATACAAATTTTTGTGCACTACAATATATACAACATGATTAGTTTTAGCAGAGGTGGCCATGGAAAATGTAGAAATAATAGAGGTGGAGGACCAAATCCATTGAAAAGAGGAAACAAAAGGCTCAAGTTTTCAATACATTTGGATGCAAATTATGACAAGTTCAACCAATTATTACAAATTGGTTTCCTCAATTTATCTCGCTAACAAGCATATTGTCCACTTCCTCCACACAGTGGCAAAAATCAGTGGCCCGCACAGACAAATGCGTGGCTTCATCTTGGAGAAGTTGGGTGGTATGAATACAGATGTTCTTGGCACAAAAAAAAAGTATGAGAAGATGCATGAGTCAAAGGAAGAAGATGTATCGACATGTGGTATAGATAGAACAACATGAAGAGGTACAATTTGTAATTAGGCTTGGCCAATATCACACTTAGGGAAAATATGTGTAATCTTGTTCGGGGAGAAGAATGAGCCTGATTAGTGTCAAGGGGATTTCTTCAAGTTAGTAGCCATCAAATGCCTTAGCAACGTTTGGCACAATTTCCATCAACGCCAAAGGGGGATATTGTTGGAAAAAATGTAGGCCTTGGAGAATCTTGGACAAAATGTTGTCCTTAGAGATTGATGGACATACTGTTCTCATTGATGTCAACTATCTCACTAATGAAAAGTATGAATTCATTTATGTTAGTGAGAGTTGGATGGTAGTTCAGGTATTTAGTTGAGAATCATAACAATAATAGGATAAAGTGAAGAATTCCTAAAACTTATGCCTATGGTTGATGAAGGTATGTTGTAGAGGTCACTTTGTTAAAGAAAATTTTGTGCGTAGAAACCCAAGTTAGGTGCTCCCACAAAGTGCATGGATGGATAATCCTCAAAGAGATCTTTACAATGGTATATTACACTTAAGAAAGATCATAAGAGTTGTAGATATAGTGTGTTTTGAAGTTAGGTGGTTAGCTTTAATGTTCAAGTTCGGAGGTTTGGGCCCCTTATGTAGAAAATAGGTTGTCTATGGCTAAAGTGTCGAACTTCAAACAATTTGGACCGATATGGATGTTCGGGCCAGGTAAGTTGTTCAAGGATGTCGATTCAAAATATTCCCAAAATAAAACTCATTTTCAAATTTCATGTGCTTTGTCCATAGATAAAGTGTCGAACTCTGAATAGTTCATACTCATTTTGATGTTCTAGCGAGGTAAGTTGTTCAAGAATGCAGGTGCAAAAGAGTCCTAAACCAAAACTCATGGTCATAGTTCATGTGTTGGTGAAGTTCCAAAGTATAATGGGAATTCATCTCCGAAGGGTTGTTTTAAAGGGAACATAAGAAAAGAACTCAAACCAAGTCTTTCCTCTCTATAAAGTTTTGATGATGTGGCATGATAATGTGGTTATTAAAGTATGTATAGGTGCCACCAAATAGACCAATGTGATGGAATGGAATGTTGGAGAAGTGACACATGGAAGGAAAATATGGAGTCTTTGGATGGCAAAGTGGGCAAAATCCATTTGACACGTGGCATCATTCAGATCTCGCAGTGTGGCATGATGACATCACCATGACATGAGAAGTGTTGTTAGAAAATGATGTGTCATAGTGTTGGGATTTGAGTTAGTGGATCAAGTTTTTGGACGATTTCCTTTGTTTTAGAATTTCTAAAATTGTACTAAATCCCAGATTGTGGGACCTGTTAGCCTTGTTGGCAAATAGCCCAAAAATGGAACCAAATATGCTCTTTAAAGTCTCCATAAGCTAGCAAAATCATGCCAATGGATCCAAATATGCTCTTGAAGTATTCAAAATTTGCTTAAGATCATCCAAAGATCGAAACAAGCGCAGGAGGAGAGCCCTTAAAAGGGAGAAGAAAACACTATTGGGAGGCTAAAACACTGAAAAACAGTGAAAAACCATTATCACACGCATAGACAGTGCAATGCACATAAACCGTTAGATCTGGCCAATCAACGGCCCAGATCTAAGCAGAAAATCGCAATCGATGCTACATAGAGGAGGACTTAATATTTGGCACAAGACACCCCCGATCAGCGATCTCCGATGACCGGATCGGCGGATCGCTATCGGAGAAATACAAGGAGAGCGCTAGCACATGGGCCATGGGCATTAGCGATATGCGATTGCGATCAAATCGCATCGCTGTATCACAGTGGAACAACACCAAGGGGCAGGGCCTATGCACAGGCATATGTGCAATGCGATGATGCAGGCCCGAGGGTATTCTAAATATTATTTGATAATATTTGAGGTCCGCAGAAAGTCCAGTTTCATTGCATTTTCGTAATTTTTTACGTATTTATAAAATACGAAGGGAAGCTTGGATTTGCGACATGCGATAAGACCCGGACTCGAAAGGGTCCAGGAAGGGAAATATATAATATTTGAGGTCCGCGGGAAAGCCATTTTCAATGCATTTTCGTGTATTTTGTTATTCAATGAAATATAAAGGGAACCAAGGGGTAGCGATGATGCGATAGGTCCCGGACCCGAAAGGGTTTAGGAATGAAAATTTATAATATTTTCAGGTCTCCCACAAGCCTTTTCCATGTATTTTCAGGGTTTTTCACGTATTACAGAATACAAAGAAAATACACAGGGATAGGTCATCTACGACATGCGATAGTGACCCTAAGGGTAGACACAATAGAAGGATAGGCCATGATTAAGGACTTTTTGAGTCCGAAATTTTGAGAGCTTGGTGGGATTTTACAGTTGCAGTGTTTTTCTGTATTAAACAGAAAACAATCATTGTAAACATTTAAAAAGAAAACACAGGCTGGGAGACCGAAACCATGACACAGAAGGCAGGAAGGGGAAAGGCGGCAACACAACTCATCCAAACTGACAAAGGATCATGGAGCATAGACAACACAACACAACCAAACAAACAGAACGATCATGGGGCATCTCTGGCACGAGAGGGATCCCAGACAGCGTAGCGAACTACCAGAATGTTGTTACTCTTCTGTCAGAAGAAGAAACCTCCGAGCCATGCTTTCCTAGTCAGGGCATCAAATAGTTAAAGAGACAAAGGGATAGATTAAGACCCCTTGAGCCTCAGAAGGCTCAAGAGGAGCATTGTAAAAGGCCTATAAAAGGCTGAAAGCTAAATGTATGAAGGGTTCAACTTCTGGAGACTATTGAGACTTTGCTACTCAAGCTTCTCATCATCATTCTAGCAAATACAAGCTTCTTTTGCTGTTATATGTTCAATGTTCATTTCCTCTTTTGTTCTAAGTTTTTACTTGAACAGGTTGTTCATGTTTTCTTTTGTGTCTAATGCCAGAATATTGTCATCTTATCTTTGCGTTGATAAATTATATTTGCAAGCTTCTTTTACTGCATGTAGCGAGCCATTCATATGTGTTTATATATGCATCTGCCGGTACAATCAGTATTCTTCATTGACTGCCTGTAGCTAGCCATTCATGTGTGTTTATATATATGCATCTGCTGGTACAGTTAGTATTCTCCATCTATCCATTGAATCTACAAACTATTGAGCATTAGTGGTCTAAAGCCTTGTAAAGTGGAGGGTGTCCATGCATGTCTTGAGTGAAAAACAGAGTTGAAATGGTTATCTGGCTTGATCCAAACAATCATTCATTCCAATAGTACAAAGAACAATACTGAAGATTATATGTTACCAGGCGTCTTCGAGATGCAACCTAGGAGAGTTTCCTAGAGTGATAACAGGACCCGTAACAAGCATTAGTTCGAGACTTCATCATTTAGGTGTTTTTATCGAGCATAACAACAAAAAGGTCCAAACCTAAACTCAAGCATAAGCACATCAATTGTAAAGAACATGGCCACATTTTTGGTCATATGCAAAAGGTGCTAAAGTATCCAAGAGTTTAGTTAGTTAGAATTTGGTGTCGAGTTCAATTATGAATTAAAAGTTTTTGTTACATAGTTGTACAATGGAGAACTACAAGAACAATGCTGGAGCGTGTAGAGGCATGAACTGGAGCGTGCAGAGGCATGAACTGAGGCATGCTGGAGCGTGCAGAGGCATGAATTGGAGTGGAGGACAGGACATGATATTTAGAACCACTTAAAACAATGCCAATGAACCCTGTGCTTCTCAAATGCAGAGATCCGGTTATCAGAAGCCAATTATCCGGCTTGTCCTGGGTAGGCAGGTGTCGCCCCAACTTGCCCCACCCCTGTCCCATCATATTTAACGCCCTTCTATACACCTGCATCTAGGAGAGCTGCATCCCTTTGGACCAATATTTTTCACTACTGATTTTGATCATGATTTTGAATTATGTCTAGAGCTCTAGTGAGAAGAGTGTGCCCATTTTCCATCCCCAAATTGGCAATTAGATCAACGACTTTGTTTCCTTCCCGTTTAACATGATTGAATATGATGGCACGATTGGTGTGAAGCAATTGTTCTATTGCATCCAATCTGGCTTTGAGTCTCCAACTGTTGGCAATTTGATGTGCATGTGCCCCATTGAGGAGTTGATTGGCCATGTTGATGAGGATTAGGGAATCACCTTCGATCTCCAAAGGTTGGAAGCCAAGACGCTAGGAAAGGAGTAATCCTTGCCAGAGACCCTCCAGTTCAGCCGATTTGTTTGTGTCCCAGCCAATGTTTCCAAAGTAGATTAGGAGAGGCGAACCCTCATGATCTCTAAATATGCCACCAAATCCTGCTTTGCGGGATTTCCCTTTAAAGCTCCATCAAAGTTGAGTTTGAAAGTGTGCTTTGGAGGGGGGGTCCATAAGTGCTTTCTGATGTTGTTGCCTTCTGAAGGTTTGTGATTGTGAGAACCTTGTGGGAGTTGTATGTTCCAATTTTCCAAGATGGCTTTCTCATTTGAAAGAGTGGGAAAATCTTCCATATGCCAAGTTTGAAGCGCCAAGGTCTCTTTAAGATTGAGACAAAAGTTTCCCAAAATGATTTCTACAGGAGTGCTTTGATCTTTGAATATGCACTTGTTTCTTTCTTTCCATATTGTCCAGAGGAGAAGGCCGAGAATCATTCTCCATAATTGGTTGAGTAGTTCGCTTTTATAAGGATTCTTGCCAATGGCGAATGGAGTTGATTATATCTTTGGATACTCTGCATCTTTTTTGACAACAGAATCTAGCCTTCTCCCACAGTTGGTTGGCAAGAGTGCAAGAGTCTAAGAGGTGTTCGTGTGTTTCCTCCTGAGAATTTCAATTGGGACATATGGAGGGCCCATGAAAGTTTATTTTCCTAAGATTGTCCCAAGTGAGGATTTTATAGTGCCCAACAAGCCAGCGGAATAGGGAGAACTTGGGCCAAGTACCCGGTGACCAGATTCTTCCCTAGATAAGATCCAGGGGCATTGGATCATTGCATATAATTTTATAAGCCTCTTTGGTGGTGAAGGAACCTTTTGGGGTATATCCCCATATTAAAATATCCCTGCCTTCGGATGATCTAATGCATCGATTTTGGAGCTCACTCTCCATGACCTCCTTAGTCTGGTTATCTGCATTCTTGATCAGCCTGTTGATCTGCTTCCATTGTTTGTACCCCTGTTCTGTCTCCGGAATCCATTGTTGCTAGATAGATTCCTTTTGTTGCTCCTCCCACTCTTGGCAAGGAGGCGGTCTATAGATGCCGTTGAGCTTTGGTAGTTGGTTCCAGGCATCTGTCCAGAACCGAGCAGTGCTGTCGTTCCTTATTTCCCAAAAGTTGTGTTGTTGGATCAGCAAGAAGTGTTGTCTGGTAGAGTTCCATATTAGTGATCCCTTTTCAGTTGGAGTGAATCTAATTAGCTCCTTCGTTGGTCTATGATTGGCATATTTGGCTGTCCATAGGGCTGCTCGTGGCTTATTAGGAGCAGAGAGCCATTACCACCATATTTTTGCACCCATGATTACATTGTTGTAATGGTGATATTGCATACCTATACCCCCTTTTTCTTTGGGCTTGCATGTTGTCGTCCATTTTGTCAAAGCTCATTTGCAATTTGTGCCAATTGCACCCCAAAGAAAATTGTGTTGTAGAGCTTTTATTTTTTTAAGGACCCATTTAGGCATTGCTAAGATTGAGAAAAGGTAGAGAGGCATTGCCTGTAGCAAAACTTTGATTAGCACTAATCTACTAGCTATGTTCAGAGTTCTATGAGTCCATAAAGTGAGACGAGATTCAAGTTTCTCAAGGAGCATACGCCAAGATGCGTGCTTGATGGCAGAGTATATTAAGGGCGCTCCAAGGTATTTGGAAGGTAAGGAGGCTATGGAGAAGCCCAGAATGCGGGCAATAGCATGTTGAATAATGGGGGGTGTGAAAAAAGAAGATCTGCGATTTAGCCATGTTTATGCTCATCCCTGAAGCATCAGAGAAATCATTCAAAAGGGATTTAAAAAGGGAGGCTTCTTGAACAGAAGGGTGCCCAAACAACATGTTGTCATCAACGAACTATTGATGAGTGATGGCTGGAGAATTGTGTATGGATAGACCTTTGAGCTGCTGGGAGAGGAGGGCATGTTTGATATGGCCACCCAGACCTTCCGCCATTAGAACAAAAAGGAATGGGGAAAGTGGATCTCCTTGTCTGATGCCTCTAGAGGGGCTGAAAGGTCAAGAGGGTATGCCATTTATGAGGATAGAGAAAAATGTTGTGGAAATTAAACTCAGAATCCATCGAACCCACATTGGGGAAAAACCAAAGGTTGTTAGCATTTTTTGAATATAGGTCCAGCTCAACTTATCAAAAGCTTTAGAGAGGTCAATCTTGAGAATCATACCTGCCTGTTTGGAGTGCTTGAGGGAGTGTATGATTTCATGAGTGAGGATAATGCCATCCAATATTTGTCTTCCTTCTACGTATCCAGATTTTTCAGGCAATATGAACAAGGGAAAAAGCGGCTTCAACCTGTTAGCAATGACTTTGGATATCACCTTGTAAATAACACTGCATAGTACGATTGGACGGAATTTGTCCAGAGTACTCGTATTCTCTTCTTTTGGGATGAGGGCAATGAATGTTGAGTTCAGAGAGGGCAGAAGCCAATGAAGAGTGCACGATTCCTCCACCACTAGCCACACCTCCTCTTTGATAAGATCCTAGAAAGAGTGGAAGAAGGTAGTAGTGAAGCCATCCGGACCAGAAGCTTTGCCCTCCTTGAGCTGGTTCATAGCCAAATCCACCTCCCAAGGCATTAATGGTCGAAGAAGAAGTTGATTGTGTTCTTCTATGATATTTTTCGGCACATTTTGAGTGATCTTTTCTATAGCAGGTCGTCTATCAATTTGGGGTTCTTGATGGACCTCCTGGAAGTGATTGATAAACTCTTGTTCGATCTCTGCATGGCTTTCCACTCTTTCCCCTCCTCGCTTTTGTATGAAAGATATGGTGTTGTGCATTCTTCTCTGTATTATAGTTCTGTGGAAGAATTTAGTGTTCCTTTCTCCTTCTTTCAGCCATCTAATTCTAGATTTTTGCTTCCAGAGAATTTCTTCCTACTTTCTTCTCTCTTCCAATTGATTGTGAATGTGCTTTTCTTGTTCCTATTTCCCTTCCTTGTAGCCCTCTGTGATTATCTGTTGCTGGAGTTCTCTCATTTCTTTGTTTAGATCTTGTTGTGCCTAGAAGATGTTTTCAAAAGTCTCTTGATTTCAGTGCTTGATTTGGGATTTCAGGAATTTGAGTTTCTGTTGAAACTGATACATTTTTTATCTCTCTGGCGAAGGTAAGTTGGTCCAGGTGGATTTGATAAGGTTTTTGAAGACGGGGTGGGTGAGCCAAAAAGCTTTGAAGCGGAAAGGATGCCTGGTAGAGTTGCCTGGTCTTTGCCATTGGAGAGAGATGGGCCAATGATCTAAGACTGAAAATGGAAGAATTGATGCCGAGATGTCACCTCCAAGATGCACTGCATTATCTGAGATGAGGAATCTGTCTAGTTTGGAAACAATTTGTTGCTACCCAACCCTGCAATTGCTCCATGTGTGCATTCCATTGCCGAATTGCAGATCAATTAGCATATTGTTTTGGATAAAATCTTTAAAGTGGCCATTTTCCTGTTCCAGCTTGGTTCGGCCTCCCTACTTTTCCTCCAGCTTGGTGATCATGTTGAAACCTCCTCCAATGATCCAAAGAGGATGGAGTCTATTGAAGTTTAGCGCTTCTATTATGTCTAAAAGAGAAATTTTGTTGCCTGCTTCCTGTGGGAAGTAGACATTGGTGAGATGGCCATGAATGTTCGTGCCGATTATATGAAAAGTAGCCTGTATAATGTGATGGGAGGCATGAAATTCTGAGAGCGTTATAGCTTGTGAGTTCCAGGCAATTTCCAGTCCCCCGGAGGCACCCGAAGCATCCACTACAACTGAGTGATAACCTGGCCATGCTCTAGAGAGGATGTTTCCAGGTGTGTTACTATTACATTTCATTTCATGCATTAAGAAGATCTGGGGCTGCTCCTACTTTATCATGTTTATTATCATTCTGAGTTTCTCGGGGCTATTGATCCCTCTTAGATTCCATGAAGTGAGCTTCATGATTCACTATTAGTTGTGGGCTTGTAGTACTTTGTCAACTTAGCGTATCTGCCTGAGTCTACCAGGATTTTCCCTATTTTAATAGTTCTTTGAAGATCTGTCTTTCTTCCACGTTTTTTGGAGTCTTTAGGAAAGAAGCTACCATCCCATTGACTGCCCGGTTGTATGCCCAGTTGTTGTTGCTAGTAAGCTCTAGAGATGATGACTTCCAGGGTATTGACCTGATGCTCTTGAATCTTGTCTAGTCTTTACTTCTGCATGCTTGTTCAAGCTCGAAAATGTCAAGTCCTCCCAAATCAATGCTTTTTGTTTCTTCTTCCATATGTTGCGTCTGACTGCTTTCTGTTGAGGTGATTGCTAAGTGCAGGGTCTAGCTGGGGATACTGTCAACATCCATTCCATTAGGTTTCCAATCAAGGTCCTTTCGAGCCACCTCAAGAATCCCAATGTTGTCACTCAGGGGCAAGGGAGTGGGAGAAGAGCCAGACAGAGGGGGAGGAGAGGTCGTGATGATCAACGGTGGGATTGGAAAAATGTTCTGAGGTAGGTCTTCTGAAGTTTTAGCAAGAACCTCAAAGCTATTGCTTGTGGAGGGAATGGAGGCAGCGTCCTACAGGGGCTTTTTCCCGGAGGAAGGTTTTTTATGCGATATTTTTCGATTTAAGACCTTGGTAAAGCCATCATGGGCCGACTTGTCTGAGGGGTCAAAGGATTGGGGTTTAGCATTGAGAGGGTAGTCCCAAAAAAGATGCCCATGGGCATGACACTTACGACAGTGAAAGGGTACATGTTCAAAATCTAAGGGTTGGATCCATTCAAGGTCATCATGGTAGAGACTTACCAAGTCTGGAAGGGCTTTGTCCAAGCTCATGAAGACACAAATACGGGCATAAGAGGTGTATCTGCGCAGCTTCGTTTCTTCAACAATTTCTATAAACTCCCCCAGCCCCTTGCCAATGTCTCTCAGCGATTCTTCATCCCAGTATTCCAACGAGAGTGAGTACATCCGGATCCAAATTGGTGCCCAGCTGAAATCCTCCTTGTCAGGGTTAAATCTCTCTACCCATTCCCTTAAATACAGACCGACGGAGTTGAATAAGTAGGGACCTTCATCCATAACCCTATTCCGGTCTTCGACGCAAATGAAAATCGCAGTGAAAAACCCTTTTGGTCATAACTGCAGGGTGACATGTCCCTTGGGTTTCCATTTGGCAGAGATCCATCCTTGCAAAGCTTTTTCAGTCGACCAGTATCCAATAAATTTTCCAATGAGCACATTGTCCCTCGTGTACTGGATTTGACCGTTGATTATATGGCTGGGAAGTTCTATCTTGGGTCGTTCAGCTGCTATGGGTTTGCATTTCGTTGATGTAACCTTGGGCATTTCCTGTTGCCCAATATTTCCTTCTTATACTTCACTACGCCTATCTGACTGATCAGTGGGAGCGTTTGTCGTATCTTGCATTGGGGATTCTCTTGTATCCGTGTTTACTTGTTCTAGACCGGAAGGCTTTGTCGGTTTCTTCGCTTGATTATCTCTCTCGACTAAGGGGAAAGGCTTTGAAGCCCCCCCGAGGGTCAGCAATTGTAGTGTGATCTATGCCAAAAAGTTGTTGTCGTGAGGAGGAAGGCAGACGGAAAATAGAGGCAGGGAGGGTTCAAACTGCACCGTTGCAGGGGCGAACAGAAAACCCTAGGTTACAGAGCGCGCTCCTAATTTCCTTAGGTTTATTATTATTATTATTATTATTCTTATTATTATTTATTTTTTTAGCTTTAAAAAAGTCTTTATTGAATGTATTTTTTTGTTTAATTTCAAATTTTTACTTTAAATTATATGCTTTTTTTGAAATATTATTTCTTTCTAAACCTTTTTTAACTATTTATTTATTTATTTTTATTTTTTATTTTTTTTTTACATTTTTTTCGGTGTTTTTTTTGTTTTTTTATTATTTGAATTCTTTTTTGTCGTGCTTTTTAACCCTTTTTTTAATGTTTTATTACCAACATGAAAATCACAAACATTTAAAAAAATATCGACATATATTAGAAAAGTTAAAGTGTAAAAAATAAGCCCTCTAAACAAAAAGGGTTGATGTTGCATCAACACTTTTCAAAATCAAGAATCACTAACATTTAAAAACAGTGTTCATACTTTGATACAATTATATATCTAATATATAAATATATATAATAATAGATATATATAAAAATACAATAAAAAAATATATGATCCAGTTTTTAAATGTTAGTGATTCTTGATTTTGAAAAGTGTTGATGCAACATCAACCCTTTATAATATTAAAATGTCAAAAATCAACACTCTAAAAAAAGAGGTTGTTGTTGCATCAACACTTTCCAAAATCAGTATGAAAATCACTAACATCTTAAAAAAATGTTCATACTTGATACATAAGAAAAATTAAAGTGCCAAAAATATGCTAAAAAAACGAGTGTATTCTAGCATCACCACTTTAAAAAATTGGGTGATTTTTTGCTACCTCAAAAAAATGGGTACCAGTTCATTTTCACATTTGATTGGTAACTATGTTAAGATTATGTGCAGCTGAAAGAAGTGCCATGTAAATGGTTTGGTAAGAGGTCGTTTGATTTCTTAACCAAATAAGGCTTGCATTTCTTTTGTTGAAAAATGCAATTCTTTACCTTAAAAATGCATTTCTTTGCCATATGAATTCATTACTTTTCTGTTAAAAGTATGTTGTAACTTGTATGATGCAAGATGTTGAAAGTGGAGTTTCATTTGACTCACTTTTATGCAACAAAGAAGGCAATTTATGGTTACAAGTTTGTGTGTAAATGCTTTTTTTTTAAAGCATTCTTGATGTTGCATATTTTTTCCAAGAAGGTGTGTGAAAGTTGAGTATGTTACTCACTTCATTTGCAGCAAATTTGTCAATCTTGATGTTGCATATTTTCACCATGAAGGTGTGTGAAAGTTGAGTATGTTACTCACTTCATTTGCAACAAATTTGTCATTCTCAATGTTGCATAATTTCACCATGAAGGTGTGTGAAAGTCGAGTATGTTACTCACTTCATTTGCGGAAAATTTTTCAATTCAGCTCTTATGTACCCATACATGCTTTTTGGGCTTATTGTACCTGTGTTTGTACTTGAGGGAGAGTTGAAGAATTGTACACATACATGAGAGTTTGTGTGTGTGTGTGAACAGTGGAATTGTTTATAGTTTCATTGTGTTTGGATACATGCATGAGCGTCGATTGTTCTAACATGTATGTCACATCGACTTGGAAGAGTTGATTTTATCGCCAAAGATGAAAGGGAGTTGTTGATGGATTATCGCATGAGATGTGAAATTCTTATTGTTTAAGCAAAGAATCGTCAAAGTAGTTGCACATGCTTATGTTTGGCTCTCAAGTCAAGTAAGTTGTTTGAAGATGATTTTTTGTTGACTTGTTTAGTAAACCATCAACTAACATACTAAGATGGTTTGTACACCAAGATGCAAGAGTATAAGGCAATGTTACATGATGTGACAATTGTTGCCTTGAAGGAGAAAAATAAGAGGTCGTTGATTTGCATTTCTTGCATAATGTGTTTTTCCATTTAATGGTTGTTTTTTGTCACAAGATGTTGCAGGATTTTGGAAGGTCCATCCTTGAGAAATATGCTCATGCTTAGCCTTCATTCTAAAATCATGACATGAACAACATGTTGAACTGGAGGATGATGGAGACAAGAAGCAAAATTGGACAAGATGCCAAAAATTTGTAGCCATTGTAGACTGTTGTATGTGTTGACGCCAAGATTCTTAGTGGGAAGGCTATTAGTTTTTATCATTTTTCCAAGTACCAAGGGATCGAGGTGGTACATACAAGATATTTTGCAGATAGAAAGTGTCAAGAAAGTTTTGGATTGGGTCAGCAGAAAAAGGAGAACAGTGTTTGAGGGACATAACCATTTATAAGGCAAGGCATGTCAATGAACCTAAGTGGTTTTCATGGAGACTTTTCAAGTATAATCAGTTGATAGAACTTGGGAAAGATAAGAGTATTTAGCTCTCATCAGATAACTAGCTTTTGTGGGTCCAAAAGCACGTCAATGGGAAGGAGTGATCAGAATCTAGATTAGGGGCAAAAACTAGCTCAAAAATAAAAGTGCTTGGAATTGTATAAAACCTGAACTATCGCATTCGTCTGATCAAAATGATCCCAACACAACTTGTTTCACTCAAAATGGAGTTCGTATGAGGAAGTTGGAGCTCATTGATTATTTCACCACAAGCAAAATTTTGAAAAAAAGTTGACTAGGTATCCGTACAATGCAGTCAACAAGAAGAATATTCCTTGGAATATTCCCTAAAATATTCCCTAGAATATTACTTGGAACATTCATGTACAAGTGGACGACTCATATGTTGACATGTCACAACACATCATTGGGCAGTGGTGGTTGAGTTGGTCCGATTATAAGGCGACACGTGGCAAGCCCAGAGGCTGGCACATGCCCCTATAGTGGTATATCAAAATATATTATGGAGGCAATGGGGTTCGACCCTATGACCTCCCCTCCGTAAACCAAAGCCTTCCATCATCTTTGCTACAATAGTTCTTAACCATTATAGTGCCACACATCTATTTAACATTGGTTGGATTCAAGGTTAGCAGTTAGGGGAGCGCTAGCCCACAGGTTAGCCATCCCCGTGTGAATGCACCCACGATTACCACTACGGTTTCACCAAACATTCATGTGGTGGCTCCAACAAACATGGTTAATGTCCCATGTGAACACGCAACGAAGCACACGTTATGTTAACCTCTAGTGGTTCAACGTAAACCTTCACCACGACAATTAAGCGTTGTCATGTGACACCACATGGAAAACCTCCAAGTTAAGGTTTAATGTTATGGTTAGTTGGACCTAGTAGCTAGTTCTACTAAACCACAACAGTTTATACCACATGTGACCCCACATAAAACGCCAACAGTTACAGTTAGCCTAATAGCACAATTACCACGCTAATCTTGGATTAGTGGGTAATTAAACCCGATTAATATTTAATTAATATACAATTAACTCTAAGATCAAAATGGCAGTGTTTTGGCAGAACCCACTAAATCCAATATTTTCACCAATTTTAGTGGCCTTAATTGGAGTTATTCCACTTTTAGAGGAGCTTTTCTAGGGAAAGATTGTCTAAGGAATAACTAGAGAATTTTTCGACCAAATGGAGATCAGAAAAAGGTGTTCTTAGCTAATTTCAACATTATGAACACAATGGAATATGTTTCTGGATAAATGGGCTACTTTTGTATGTGATTTTTCCACATTGAAGTTTTATGAAGCTGAGGGCCACCAAGGAGGGCGTCAAGCCCAGAACAGTTGTGGTCCATTTCCAGAGTTTGAAGAGTCATCTTAGAGGTTTTTAGATGCTATGATTCCATTGAAGTAAGTTTCAGGAGTTGTAGAGCATTGTAAATTGTATTTTTTTCCATTTTGAGCAAATACAGAGGCCCAAGCCATGGACGCTGAGCAAAGGAGATGTAACCCAGGAGGGGTGAACTCCTTTATCAAAACACTATGTTAAGTGTTTTTCTTGATGTTTTGTAGTTCATTTGCTTACTTTTGTTCAGCACTTTACTTTCATGCTATCCTTCTCATGATTTCACATAAAAACTTGACATAAAATTTACTTGTTTCCAATCAAAAACAGCATAAGAGAACCTTACACATGAAGCAAATGACTAGCATATTTTTATAAATATGAAGTTTAAATTAGCATTACAAAACTAGCATTCAGCTACAGATCACTCCACCAATCACATTCCCCAAATATATCAAATATTAGTGAGAAAGATAACATTTCTTGAGGTCTTCCAATAACTGGTTATTCTTCAAATTTTCTAACACCTACATCAAGAGTGAGATGTGCTCCTCCAAAGTAGCACTATAAACCGATATATCACCAAAATAAACTATAAAAAATGAATCTAGATATTGATGTAATACATCATTCATCAATCTCATAAAATTAGCTAACGCATTGCATAAACCAATTGGCATGACCAACCATTCATGCAAACCTTGTTTAGTTTTGAAAGTAATCTCCGAGTTGTCTTCTTCTTTGACTTGAACCTAATGATATCCTAATTTTAAATCCATCTTAGTGAATTATTTTGTGTGCGGGTATCGGTTCTTGAGAATAATCTTGTTTAAGGCTCTTAATAATAGATGCACATTTGCCTAGTCTCCTTCTTTGGTACAATTATGATTGATAACCCATAAGGTGGGGTACTATATTGAATCACACTTTGCACCAACAATTACTGCAATTTCTTATTTAATTCATTTGATTCTAGAATAGATTGTCTATACAACTTAATATTTGACTTAGATTGTGTGTTCTACTTCCCTCTTAGATGGTATCCCTTTAGGCTCTTGGAAAATTTTGTTGTATTCCTATAGAAACCCTTCCATTTGATGTTTATATTCTTTAGTACACCCCTCTAGGAATTCATTTTCTCTTATTGAATCATCATGTTGTCTTTTTATAAACAAAAGTAAAACATATTTCTTATATGAACTAGTCAACTTCTTGGTTTAGTTTACACTTATCAGTGAAACCTTGGACTTTCCTCCATGCATTTTTATGATGGAGGATTTGATGGAGAAGTAATATTTGGCTCTTTTCATGAAGATTGCATCCATTTATACAAGTAGGGACTCACAAACACAACTCCACATACATCAAATGGTATTATGTCCAGTTCAACTTTATAAATATAAATCAACACTTAAATAAAATTTTATCTTACACTATTTTGTTACCTTGACCTTTGCATACTTGTTTATCCATCCCAATGAATATGGGATAGGATGATCACAAACCTACAATCCAAGTTTGTTGACTATATCCACTATAACGAGATTGACCTATGAACTTAAGTCAAATAGAGAATTTATCTTGGTCTTCTTGACATGGATCTTAATGTGGAAGAATTTAGTTAACTCCTTCTCTACATGGTGATGAATACTACTTAGATTCACATCCTTTTACATTGATGTGTATAAAAACTTCTTACACACTTTAGATCTATTCTCATCCTTATTACTTGAATTTGTGGCTAGAATATAGTTTTAATCATTTTTTCGATTTATCTTTAGATGTAGTTTCCAACACTTCTCCTTAGTGTGACTATTAATCTTGCAATGGTTAGAATGGTTACTAGGATCCTTGCATTGATGTATAGTGGCTATTATCTTCTTATCCTTTCCCCTTTCCACTTCTCCTTCCTTCCTTGGAAGCTTCTTGGTGGTGATTTTTCTTTGAACCACTTGGATAACCTTTCTTTTGGCCTGTGCTTTCTAGATACTATGCCTTTACACATTCCTCATTCAATATTATGGCTATGTAGATGCCTCGGGTACTTGAGTACATATAGGTTCTTGGCAGATATATCTAGCATGATGGTCATCTTTTTGAACTTAGTGGTATACACATGTACACTTTTCCCCTACCTTCACTTGAAGTAGTGTTACTTGATCAATCGGTCCCCTACATACTTGATAGGGTACAATTGAGACTCAATGAGGGTTTTAAAGTCCTCCCACATAGTTTTTGGTTGATCACCCTCCAACCTAAGTGTCTATGTATGAATTTCCCTCCAAGTTAGAGAATGGCCCTGTAACTCCAGTTTAACAAATGGTTTCTTTTGTTCATCTATATGGGGAACACTAAAATAAACTTCTAACAATGGTTTTTATCACCCAAATGATGTTCACTTAGTTATTTGTTACTAGGTTGATCGAAATACACCATGTAGGATGGGTTTTTACACATTAAAACCCACTTTCACTTGAAGAAATACTTTAGTGAACCATTTTCCTAAATTCTTTCTCATTAAAATCCAAAAAAACTCATGAGAATAATTAAATAAATCATTATTTATTTATTATTCCCTAGTTTCTCTCATGAAATAATTATTAAATCATTATTTAATAATTGTTTCTAATTCAAATTTGACTTAATCACCATAAAGTAATTAATAAATCATTTTATATTTGTTAATTACTTTAAACATCTTCTAAATAAAGGTATTTGACCATTTCAAATATCTTTTGCCACTCAAAAAATTTAATAAAATATACATAACAACTAGATTTTGATTTAGTCTATAATATTTTATTATTTTATAAATCTCAATCTATCTCAATATTTTTTTATAAATAGGATGGTTTTCTTCTCATTCTCCACGATGACCATTCTCATCATCCCCATTATCGTCCTCTGACATTTGATCTCTCATCTTGAGTTCAAATCTCTATTGCCATCTTTTTCCCAATGTAGACAACTATTGAGAGAAAGAGTTGAAGCACAAGGCCTTCAAAGGACCCATCCAATGGAGGGGGATTTGCAAACCCAAGATTATAATCTCTCCTCATTTGGTGTAAAAATTTCATTTGCTTAATAAAATAAAATTTCGTTCATATTTCCATTGGTTTGTTACTTTTTTATTCTGTTGTTATATGTATCTTTTGATTTGCATATTATTTTGTTATAGGGTTTTAACATTTATTTTGAAGTTCTGAAGAATGCATTAACAGTTATTTTTGTTGCTATGGTTGCTTGTCACTAGCAACTTAAGGGAAGAATTTTTGGTACACTTGCTAAAAATTTTCACACGAACAATTGCAACAAATTATTCAATTTTAATGCATTGGTATCATCTTAGTATGGATTTTTCTTCACCTTTAATTTCATCTTGAAAGGATATTGTGAATGGTTAATGACACTCAAACTTGGATTCTCTTTCTTGGGTTCTTTCCTTGACTCCTTTTATGGGTATTCATGATATCCCGATTTCCCCTTTGATCTTACCCTTAAGCTTGAGCCTCCATATTATCCAAATGGTCAAATTGTGCTTGCCAAAGCCACCATGAGGATATTCATATTACGATTGATGTCAGTGGCCTATGCTTCCAACCTTGCAAATCTCTCTTTCATTAGATCATGATATTTATTGTAAATAGACTTGTCAATGATAGCTAGGGATCTACAATTTTCTCTCAAATTGATTCTTCGATGCCTTGTAACTTCTTGCCAAATATCTTAAAGAAACATGCTCTAATACCATTCTGATTTGTAAACTACCATGGATATTCTAGTGTAATAGTTTGTCACAACAAATCAAATAAACTATTAAAATTGTTACTATGAATGTTAATTACCTTTAGATATCATATTATTTATTATTTAATTTTATGGGTAAATGAATAAATTATCCAAAATGCAAGTAATATATAATAGGAATAAATGTACATGCCATCCAAAATAGACACAAAATTTTCCCTCGGAAACCTTTACAAGAGAAAACCAAGCTTGAAGGTGAATCTAGTATGCTATTTCTTGTCTGGTGTGGAAAATGTGCAAGTAAAAAGAAAGAGGTACTTTTCCTCCCACTCTAAATGACCTCGCTATCCTATGCTAATTATGCACGGCTTTTTATTTCTCATGTGACTTGTTTAGTGCCTCATGTACCTATAAATGGATTTTCCTTATCTTATCAACAAATGTTTCTTCTCTTAAAGCATCTCCTATGTGATCCTCCCTCACTCCTTGTTGTCAATATATTACATCCAAAAGTGAAGGTGGAAAATATCCCAAACAAGTCTCAAATGATGACTTACTAGTTGAAATGTGCACTACTTTGTTATAGGAGTGTCTTATATAGACCAACATTTCACCCCTTTAATTCCTGCATATTACCTCATTTTTCCCACATATTTATGGATGGAATGTTGTATACCTATTCAATTTTATGTCCATCTTCTCCCACAATGTAATCCAAATGCACTAAAAAATTTGGTGTCACTATATGAAATTATTCTCCTTTCTATCCCAAAATTCACCTAGACACATTCAAAGAAAAAGTCGGCTTCTTATTTCCCCTTGATGGTATCTATACAGGGCATAAGAATGCACATCTTACTAAACCTATCAAGTATCATAAATAGATAATCATGTCCCTACCTAGTTGTTGGTAAACCTCCCATAAAATCCAGGGAAACTATTTCCTAAGGACAACGGGGAATAGGTAAGGGATGGGATAGACCATGTTTATTTTTATTGAGCTTGCTACTACAACAAAATTATACATCCTATAATGAACCTAACTACATCTTCTTGCATTGTAGGCTAGTACACATACCTCTCAAAATTAGAAACTATTTTCATAATACCAAAATGCCCTGTAACTTTAGAGGTGTTATCCTCTCTAATCATCTATAATTACTCACCTTTAGGAACATATAACTTGTCCACCCTCTAGTGTAATCCATTCTAGAGATTATAGTTAATTATGTTGTCACCATTTTCCACATGGATCTAAACCTATATCTTTTGATACACCCCGATGAAGGGCCTCATCCTCCATGAACACCGCCTGAGGTGAAAACAGTAATTTCCGAATGGGAAAGAGAACTAAAAAATAACATAGAAAATCAAGAGATCAAGGCAAAGGAATGGGAAACAATTTCTAAACACCCCGAGAATACTAGAGGACGCTAAACGTTGTTCCACCAAACTATCCAGCAGTATTGGGTCACGAAAAACATCATGGCCCGCACAATGACAACCTATAAGGAAAGAGAAGACCCAGAGAAAGATAGACTAGTTGAGCCAAGTATGAAGGACCTGCAAAGGGAGATACAATATGTCTAATTGTAGCTGTATCAAAACAACCTCCCTGTGAACATGATTGAACAGAGACTTCAGGATATGAAGAGAAGTGAAATCCTGGGTTCAAGCGCAAAAGCCCCAGCCCCTGTGGACTCATCAAATGACTGAAGCAACCCTGTCAGTATAATTTTGTCTATATGACGGCTATCATTTATTATTTTAATAAGAATTATATAGTAGATAAAGTTGTCAATGTAGCATGGATGGGAAGGAAAACTCTTTATAAATTTTGGACAACGTTCGATGCAGACAGGTGGCCAACAAACCTAGTTTCCTACAAGTAGGTTGAGGCCACCTATAATTTTATAGAAACCATACTTGTTTTCATGAAATATCAATAGAAAAATGATCCTACGAAGCTTACACCATATATATATATATATATATATATATATATATATATAATATATATATATATATAGATAGATATATATATTATTATTTTTGACTTTTCAAATAATTTAATTTTTGGCATTTAAATTGAAAATTAGATATATGGGTGTTGCTTTTTTAGTAGTTGTTTCCTTTTTTTTCTTTTTTGTAAGTTTGGCAGCCCTCTACGGGGAGGGTAGCACAAGATTTGAACCCAAGATCTCCAGTTCAGTGGGACTTCATTCCACGACCATCACCACTTGAGCTACCCCAGGCAGAGAGTAGCCTTTTCCCTCTTAATTTAAATAGAATAATGCATTTTATATTATAACTATGATGTCAAAATAGAATCTTACATCCTTATAGTATTTTTTTTCCCTTAGGAAAAATCATATTTTTATTAATAATAACAAAATTACATTTTGTAGATGCTGAAGCACATATCCATTAGTAGGTCAAAGCCTACTGTTTAAAAGAAAGTAACCAGAAAGTAGATAATTGTACATTTGGGGAGAAAATTATACTTTTCTCCCCTTTTTCTTCTCGATCTTTCGACACTCCCCTTGAGTCGGCAAGGACGAAACAAGTGCGAGTGAAGTGTCCTCCACAGGGTGAGGATTATCCTTGTCTGAATCTGAGTGGTCTGAAGTATGATGTCTCTTGGCTCCGATGGCTTCGATCGTGTCTGGTATCTTCTCCGACAAAGAGTCCATTAGATCATGTGATACAAATTCCTTAGTTTCTGGTTCCTTCTATGTCTGATAGTTCTCTTTGGGAATGGGGTGTTCCTTTCCCTCATCTTCCTCCTCATCAGGGACATCAAGGTCTGGTGGAGGGAATTGCCATCCCTTGGGTTGTTTTCCTACTTTCTTCTTCCTACGCATATCTTTTTTGGCTTCTGGGAATGTATTTTGAAGATGTCCTGTTTGGCGGAAAATTCTGCATCTGAATGGAGTATTTTCGTAATCTAGTATCTGTGTCCAGCACTTCTATGAACAGTAAACAGAACAGATCATCACACATAAAGAGCACACATGAACACCATGATATAAGGTGGAAACCCAATGTGGGTGAAAACCACCTGCTGCAATTTGTTTCTATCTTCCTTTAATAAGAAATTTCTTTTACAATGTACTGGTGCAGTCCTTTACCAGTACGCAGGCTGCAACCTGCAGAGAGCTACAACC